>JANHGL010012053.1:0-12394 GCA_024611195.1 Ceyx melanurus | reverse complement strand
TGGCATGTTTTTAAATATTAACATTTCCTTGGGAAGATGGATTAAGAAAAAAAAAAAAAAAGAGAATGCCAAACCGTTGGAGCTGGCGCTCAGCAGTTCTTTTCCTTACCCTCCAATTCCTACGGGAAACACTGTTGTTTAGTTTTATTTCATGAAATTAAAAAAAATAAAAAAGAAGCATGCAACTGTAGCGTCTTGGTTATTGCCAAAGAGCTTAGATCCACTTGAGTGTTTTAACTGAAGAATGTGGTGGTGTTGGTAATATTTTAACCACTTTTTTCCCCTCTCAGAATAAAAATAAATAAACATCAAAACCACCATCAACAGGTATTAGCAGAGTGTATGGGAAGGAGGTGATTGTACCTCCTCCAAAAAAAGATTTTCCACTAATTCCACTTACTTTCTTCTGCTAAAAGACAGTTTTAAAATGAAAGACATGTTAAGTTAAATACTTAATGGGGAGAAGGTGGAGATAAGTTTGTACAATAACACCAGCATATCTGAAACTGCACTTCAAATACAGACTGAAGCTGGACTGCAGATGGGAACTGCCCCCTGCACAACCTACTCCATGAAACCAGCACAGCACTGGGCAACTGACTTTAAAAGTCATCCAAGGTAAATGACACAAATACTCTGAAATCACCTTGAGTCAATCCCTTCAACAGGATTGATAACCACATTAAAGAAAGAAATAGAGCAATTAGTATTTTAAACAAAATACTCTTTTTATTAGAGTATTTTTGATGAAACGTACAGAACTCAAGATTGCTATTGAAAAGTTTCCCACTCCAAGTTTTTCCCCACTAGAAGGATGGTAATGCTATCTCAGTGCATATTATATGGAAGAATCACACCTCTCAAATGTGTAGCTCATAAATCAGAGCAATGCTGCACATTCTCAGTGTGCAAGCAAGAGATGGTAACATTGTAATGCAATTAACATACAAAAAACACGTACACTGTCAGCTCTACGGCCAGTGATCCAGAGTAGCATCACGTGGAAAAGTAGGATTAGCAGTACAGGAATTAATAATACAGTTCCTGAACACAAAAAAAAAAAGAAGTCAGTAGTCAATCCATATTTGTACAAGCCTTAAGTGTCTCCCCTTTGCACAGATGGCAGAGGGCTGCAAGTCTAGCCACAGGTTCAGAAAACCTTCCAAACCATCTGTTGTGCTAGGGATACAGAAGTCTGACTGGAAAAGGGGATGAAATGAGGGATTCGACAGCCCTTCCACACTTCCGAACATCACCTTCGCAAGCAGCCTGGCTCTGCCTGCTATGGACTGGTTTCTGCACTGCCATCTTAGAACCTACTTGCTTCTCTATCAGCACGGACAAAATTGAGGTCTTCTGTTACACACAGGACAAAGGTAACACAGCAGCATGCACAGGCAGCTACACCCCTGCTGCCCCTGCATGTTGGTGTCAGTACCTCCAGCACATCATGTAGGTAACTACCATTGTCATCAGACTTCAGATATTCAAGCTTTGCGTTTGTTTACATCTGTGCACTAATACTATAGCTAAGACCTGCAATTCCATGTTTTTTCATACTGTCCCACTGTTAAGCAAAACTTAATTGTCATATTATAATTATTTAATATTAATAAAATTTAATTCCTAGGCTTTTATTTGAAAGACTCGACCACAAACGTCACTCAGCGGAAAGTTTGGTCAAGTTTCTCACTGCATGTGGTACAATCAAACTTGGTTAACTGGCACCCATCAACTCTCCCATGACACAAATGGTAGATTTCTTCAAAAGAAAAATCCAGATAATTGAGAGGTATGCAGAAAACTTATTTGAAGCTTCATGTGCAATCTTACAGAGCACAAGATACAGCTACAGACAGAACGTTAAATCTTATTAACTGATAGTGCATGGGAACTTAAAAACACTCAGTGAAATCAGTTCAGCCAGTGACTTCCAAAAAAAGTCAAGCCTCAACAGGATTATGTGAAAACAGAAAAATAAATTCTTAGGTAAGTTTAACACAAAGTTTTCATCTACATTTGAAAAGCTGTTTTATTATATACATACTATGTATAAATTAAAAAGGGGAAGGAGGAAATAGCTTTGTGGATGCTTCAAATTAACACAGAGCAGTAGTAATTGAACTTTTTACCATCTTTGTGGTAAAAAGCTGACAAAGAAGTTCAAAAACATACAATACTTATAAAGAGTTCAAAAGATATTTTTTTTTCTAAATGGAATTTAAACATCGTTTTCCCTTCCCCTACAATACACTTTAGTTTTATGTCATAGGTTCAATACATGTATAGAGTATTTGAATGTCACATCCACATAGTAATTGGTAACAAAGTAGGTAAGATTGCTAATCTTCCAAATAATTATACCTGTTCCTCAGCCTTCTCCTGAAATAAAGGCTATCAACATTCACAACACAGTTGGAGGTATGGGCAGAAGAAAAATATGCAGCTAGTACTCCCTACCCTGCCTTGTCTCTGCTAAGATACAGCAACAATCTATTGATCTGGTAATTGGCAATGGTGGTGCAACACAGTATGAATGCTTAACTTAAAACAAAACAACCACAGTTTAAATCTCCTTTCAAACCGTGTTTAAAAATAAGATGTAAAGTTTCATATAAACACCGGACGGAAGGATGCTTTTTAAACCAAGAGAGCACCTAAAAAAATACCATAGGTAAAAATGAAATCAATCACCTCTCCACTTGATAAAAATGTAGAAACCCTGTCAGCAACAGCAGTACACTCTACACTTGGAATGAACAAGGTGAAAAGGAGCATCTAGAATACTCAAGAGGCTTACTAGGCTACTTCTCTTTATTGCCCATTCTCTCATTTGTATGGATGGCCACTGCATGACAAGATGCCTGTGATAGTTCTCTCATCCTCCTTTCACCACTGCTGCCAGCTGAAGTCATCGCTGCTGCCAAAGACCAAGAAAAATCCTAGGATTGTGGCAAAGATGACTGTGTTCCCCGTGAGAACAAGTGCACAGGCGCCCCAGTAGATCTGTGAACAAGGGGAATTTAGTTAGACATATTTTGAACTGAATGCTGACGAGACAAACAGTAATCTCTTAAATGTCACACTCGAGACAAACTTCAGCCACAGGTCCATGACACAAGAAGGTGGTATCCTTGTTTGTGGTTCTGACAGGAATGCTGGGCTTACCCCCCAAAAAATCGACTCATTCACAATTAGCCAAGCAGAGCTGCAAGTTTCTTCTGGCTGTTAAGTGCCACTCTGCTGTAACATCCACAAGTAGTCAAAAATAAGGCAAGGCAACAGCAAACACATCTGAATCCCTGAATTTTAAAAAGATATAATGACAACTTGGATGTTTAACAAATAACACCAATATAATTTACAGTGAATGCAAAAATGCCTTGTTTAGTCATGCTTCCCTAGCCTGACTCTTCCAAATTACCTTCAAAGCATTCTACATACTTTTATATTTGGTTACTTGCCTTTTGCTTTTCATACTATTTTCTATTTTGTTTTCTCATGTTTTTGCACATGGGCAAACAACCACATAAAGCAACTGGCAATCACAATGCTCTTCATGCTTCCATTATTAGCTTTTCTTGATCAAAGAACTCTTAACTGCTTCCACTGCAAGCATCTTACCTACATATTTATAGGACCTGCTTGATGCATGAGAGCTTTACCTTTGGTAAAAAATATAATAAAAAAACCCCCTCAACATAAAGAACGTTTTGTAACAAAAAAATAAGATTGTAAGTCAAAATAAGGTCATAAAATGGAAATATTACTAACCAGTTCTGCTCTTGCAAAGACTATGGGTAGCCCAAATGCTGAGACAACAATGCCTGTTGTAAGAAATATTGCTAGCTCCTTGCAGGCATTACTTGTAGCATCCGTGTCATCTACTAATCTTCTTGCTATGCAGTATGGGACAGGAGAGAGGATGTAAAAAAACAGAACAAACAGTGGCCAGTACTGGCTGAAAAAGAAAGGAAGAGTTCAAAGTTAACAACATACTTGATGTTTTTGCCTAAGACCAATGCAAAGCCTTTCCCTCATCCAGGACAGACAGACAGAAGCCCAGAGTAAACAAATCCTCTGCTTTGGAACAAGCTGACATTAATCCAATAGACCCTGTTTGCAAGTGGCTTCAGCTGACCTCAAGGGCAGCAGCAGAGAGCTCCCTAGCAGGATTTCCAGAAAGCAAGCCTGAATCTAATCAAGCCACATCACAAGGTGAGCACAACTCTGTCATCTTTACAATTGTCAGACACACCTTTGTAGAGCCCTCACATCGTTTTGCCTGGAAGCTTTCGGTGCAAATACATGGAACAGGATTTTTTTTTCTCAGCCAGTACTCAGATGCTATGGGGAACAGAGACTTTTTTTGTGGTTGGTTTATTTATTTATTTATTTATTTATTTAGAAGGCAACTAACAAAAACCTACAGAGTTACACCATCGTTGTCAGCAACGTTTTTCTTTATTACTTGTGGCTTGCCATACTGGATTTCTCAGACACACCACTGCAGCTGCACAGTGTTTCAATAACACTTTAATGCATTGTTTGAAGGGTGACTGTAAAAATCTCCCTCGGATGGGTCTGGGTCAGCAGCAGCCCTTGTTTTAGGACAAAAGAAAAATGGAATAAGAAAGTGAGCCATGTATGTAGAGAACTGCAATTCAGAACCACTATCAGCATTATCAACATGATACCCAATGGTTATTTAACATCAATTAAGCTGATTTAAAAGGTGTTCCATAAAGTCAGCATTCACTTGCAAAGGGTAAAAGCTATAAGCCCAACTTTCTGAACTTTTGGTCTTTTGCTTCGTATCTCCAGGAAACAGAGATGGGATTAATCAGACTGAAAGTACAGATAACAGCTGCAATTATTCCAGCCTCTATATTAACAAGTATGTTCATCTAATAGTCATGATAGCCTAGCTACTGCTAAGCACTGAGAAAAAATCAAATGCTTCCCTGGTAATACCATAGCTACTGTCTACAGGAGATGCTGTTTACTGCTTACAGGGACAAGGCTGGAGATGCATTATATTGTAGAACGGTTTGCAGCCAGGCCTGGCAACTTCTGTTACCTTCACTTTGATGATGAATCGATTCCTGGATGTTTGGGGGTTTTTTCCCCACCCCAATCTTTTGAAGAAAAAAACAAAAAAAATAATCCCCCAAATCCTCCTACACACACAGAGTCCATAACTGTAAAAGCCAAAGCACGCTGCAATTACAGACATAAAAGAAACCAACAGGAAGAGGGTGTACGTTACTTGTACTGGGGAAGGGCACATCCCAGCATCAGGAACATCAGTCCGACCGCTCCCCCGAAGGACAGGCTAATCAGGGCTGCAACGAGAACACAAACCGGCAGCAGATGAAGGAAGGGACCACCAGGCTGGGGCCAGCCTCGATGCCGCGCCGCCGGGGGGCACAGCCCGCGCCAAAGGGTCTCGGTGTCCGGGTCTCGCCGCAGCTCGGGGCCGTCCCGGACGCAGCCGGTTCGCCGGCTCTGCGGCGGCTGCCGACGCCCCTGGGGAAGCCGCACGGCCCCTTTCCGGCCCTGCCCTCCCTGCCGGAACCCCCCGCGCCGAGCGACCCGCGGGCCCCCTCAGCGCCGCTCCAGCCTCCTCCGGGCGGTGAAACTCTCCCTCCCCACCCTGCCGCCGTTTTCAGAGCGGCCGCTCCGCCCTCGGCCGCTGCCACGCACCTTTGATCCCGGCCATGGTGCGGGCCCGTTCCGCGAGCCGCGCCGGCGGAGGAGCGCGCGCCAGGAAGCGGAACCGGCGGGGCCGAGAAGCGCTTCCGGGGGCGGCTCCTCCGGGGGCGGCTCCTCCGGGGGCGGCTCCTCCGGGGGCGGCTCCTCCGGGGGCGGCTCCTCCGGGGGCAGTTCACTCGGAGAGCGGTTCCCCTCGCTGCGCTCCGCTCCGCCCCGCTCGCCGCCCCTTGTCCCTGAGCGAGCGCTAGGGCGGGGCTTGGGGCCGGGTCCGCGCTGCGCACGCTCTAACCGGGGCTTTCCCCTGCGCTACGGGAGGCGCGGGGGAGGCGGCTGAGTCACGTCACCGCTGCCATGGCGCCCGTCGTCTTCCTGGTGCTGTTGGTCGCCGCTGCGAGCCCCCCTGCGGGGTGCTGGAACCAGCCGGGTGAGATCCGTGGGGCTTGCCGAGCTGACGGAGCCTCTAGTGCCCTAGCGGCCCCTTCCGCCTCCCCGGTGTGGCGGGGCCGGGAGCGGCTTCGCCCGGCTAGAGGCGGCCGGGTGCCGGGGTGCCCGCGCCGGGAGGGCTGTTCGGTTCGCGCTCTCTTCAGAGCGGTTCACGCCGCGGTCATCATCGCCCTGTGGGGTCTGAGGCGGCCGCAGGATACGAGAAACAGCTCCGAAGGGAAGGGAAGCGAAGGGGAGGGGAGGGGGAGGAGCTCTCTCTACCCTTCCGCGCGTCGGGGCTTCGCGTCTTTGTGCCGCCGGCCTCTGAGAGCAGCCCGCGGGGCAGAGGGGGACACGGCTCTACACAAACCTGACCTTCGTGCCGCCCGTTCCAGAGAAGGTGCTGCTGAGGGAGGTGAGTGCGCTCACACTCCGCAGAGGCCGGTACACGACGTCTCGGCGGACGGCTGCGGTCCCCCAGCTGCAGTGCACAGGAGGCGCCGCTGGATGCTCCCGCGTCCCTGAAGTCGTTCAGTGCTACAACAAAGGCTGGGATGGCTACGATGTGCAGGTAACGGTTTAAAACTCGCTGAATGGTCGATGGTGTGGTTTAACTCCAGGTGGCAGTTAAGCCACGTGCTCTCACTTGCCTACACCCTACGGTGTGATGGGGGAGAGAATCATGGGGAGAAAAAAAGAAAAAGGTAAAATGTGTGGGTTGAAATAAAGTTATTTATTTCAAATAATTAATAATAATTTTATCAGAAGAGACTCAGCTGAAAAGTAAATTCACTGAAGGGAGTTTGTTCTATTCTAACTCAAGGGCATTAGCCTAAATCCAAGGCACAGCGCTGTACCAACTACTAAGAAGAAAAAATATTCCAGCCAAAACCTGGGACATTGCTAGAGGACATTTGATGACTAAAACTTGAGCTAAATACTTTCAGGGTTTGGATTTTCCAGACCTACTGTGGGTATATCTTTTAAAGTATCCCTGAGGGCTCTAATGTAAGAACATTGCATAAGAAACCTTCCTTGGTTTTAATTAAAATGTTGCTCAAGTTTCTAAGATCAAACTCTTTAACCTCAGAGAATGCTTTTTCTTTGGTATTGAATGGACTTCCTATTAGAATAGAAAGGGCTATAAATATTTGCATCACTTCAGCTCTGCCTCCTAAAACCTACATTTCAGGTTTACCTGATTTCCTCTTGCAGGTTAGTACATCAGGACTGCTCAGTGAGCAGTGCAGCCTTTCTATTTTGTTAGCTATTACCTGCACTTCTGCTCCTAGATTACCAGCAGTCAAGGCACTTCCATCCTGAATTAATAATTTAGAAACTATTTTTTAGGGTTTTTGGTTTTTTTGGGGGTGGGTTTTGGTTTTTTTTTGCTCCCCCTCCTCCAAAATACACATCAGTTGCAGTTAGAGATAATACCTAAGTTCAGCTGCTTTGAGGAATCCACTTGCATTCACTTGCAGAATCACTATCTGATTGTTAAGTGTTGCCTAATGATGTCTATCCCAATTTCTTTTGGTTTCTGCATTGACACAAATAGAAGAATGTGCACTGGGTTTCAGGCTTGCACGTTAATGTTTTTGTAGCTGACCTCCAATTTACATGGGACAGGCATTTATTAAGTAACTTGTACAGGGTATGGCTTTTTTTAATTGAAGTACTCCTCTACCTAAGGAACAAGTACTTGGAAAAACCTGTTCAGTGAAGAAAAACAAAATTGTCCAGAGCTGTAAGTCTTCTGTGTTCTGAGTGTGTGTTGTTTGTGGGATTTTTTTGGGGGGGTGGGGTGTTCAAAAACCAAACCAAAACACTCTTTCTTAACTTGAAATTCCTAGTCCTTTTCAAAATAAGAGTGTTCAGAATTTTCTCGCCCTGTGGCCTTTTAGGCTCTTTGAGAGCTGCAACTGCAGCTTTACTTCAGAGCATCTTTGGGGGAAGCAGAGAGGTATTTCTATCTCAGAAGCAAGAGGTTTTACTTTGTATTTTGTTTATTTTTTCAGTGGCAGTGCAAAGCAGAGTTGGGAAACGCCTACCGTTTTGGACAGATGGAAGTGAGCTGTGAAGGCTACGACTATCCAGATGATCCTTACATCCTCAGAGGATCCTGTAGTTTGCTGTTCAGACTAGAGCTGACTGAGGAAGGTGAAAGCAGAGTGAAGAACTATGGAAGCTTTGGCTCTAGCTATTACCAGCCAGCCAAGGATTCTGGTGCCGGAGCGGTCGTGATCATTGTTCTTCTGGCTCTTGCTTTTGGGGTATACAAGCTCTTCCTCAGCAACCAGCAGCCTCAGCAGAGTTCTAGTGACAGTCATGGATTCACTAGGCATTCCTGGCAGAGTCAGCAGGCACCTCCTCCTCCTGGCTTTAAGTCCAGCTTCACAGGTAGGGCTCTAAACTATTTCTAGTACTCAGAAAAAGCAAGAGCTTCAGAGAGACCCTAATGTCCTTGCCTTTGGCACTTCCTTATGTGTTAAACCTGTGGTTGAGCTTATTTGTGCATCTGTGTTTTTTTTCTCTAGACCAGAAAATGATTCTATTTTGGTTTTGCATTTTCTCTTTATTTTTCTGAGTGGAAGACATCCAGTTCTGAGTGGGAACCTCATGTCAAGCAGGTCACGTGTAGAAAAAATGTGACTTTCCTCCCCCATAACCCACTTGATGTGCTTGCAGTGTCATCAAGGTTTTTGTCAAGCTTGGTGACTCATGCATAACAAACTCTGCAATGTGATTGCAGTTAGCATGTCTTTTGATAACAAATACCAGACTAGGATTATCTGAAACAATGCAAAGTAATGTTAGCCCTTAGACTGAGCAACTGTTACTCAAGATGTGCAGCTGTTCTGAGTGCAGTTAGAAGCTTGTGTTTTAGTGATTAATTCTTTGGTCTTGCATACTTGCTTTCTGTTGTCTGCTGCTGCTCTGCTCTGTCACCTTGAGCAGATTAAAAACAGAAAAGGAAAAGAAGAGTATAATTTGGGTGACTTGGTCTAGGTGATCCTAGATTCTGTGATTTAACTTGCCTGTTTATAAATCTGCAGGCAAAGGGTCTTTGCTGTGTTTTGCAAATGCCAAAATGAAGTGGAAGTGGAAGCTAAGTTTCAACAGAAAACTCTATTGTTTCTGGTTTGGTTTGTTGGTTTGGTTTGTTGTTTTTTTTTTCCTTTTCAAACTGAGGCCTTTGAAGTTAAGGTTAATCAAGAGTATACTGAAATCAGAAGGTGTTTATTATCTTTGTTCTTCATTATCTTTTACAGTGGAGTCTTGTTGCACCAGCTGGCCTGAGGATTAGGTGTCACTAACTGATAGGTTTTCCATTTTCATTTTAAGACAACAGCTTTGGGACTCATTCCAGTTATGGAACAGATTCAGGACCAGGATTTTGGACTGGATTGGGAGCAGGAGGCTTGCTAGGCTACTTGGCTGGAAGTCACAGGTAAAATATGTATGCTGTTGGGCTTTAAGTATTTAAATTTTGAAGAAGTATGCTATGTACTGTGTTTACATGCTGTACAGGCTTTTAGGCCTGTACTGTTCAAGCTATAAAATGCTACCTCTGAAACAATTTTGAGGAGCAATCTGTAACTCCAGTAACAGAGACTTTTAAAATGTGTTTATAGGGAGAATGTGAGACGTGGGAGAACTAGGGTACATTGTCTTTAGTTAACTACTCTTACCTGGCATGATGGCCTACAAATGTACAACAAGCATTTAATGTCCATCCACAAAAAAATGTCCTCCTGCAGACTGCCTTAAAACTGCAAGATTATTGTTTTATCCTGTAGGAATACAGTATTTTAAAAGATAAAATATAACCTGTTGGAATACAGTAATTGAAAAGATAAAACATAACCCCTTTTTTAAATATATTGAAAGTTTGGGAGTAATATCTTGTGGACAGGAGCATGGTAATGCATCTTCCTTCATTGTAGGTGTGTTGGTTTTGTTGTTTGTTTTGTTTGGGTTTTTTTTAAGGACTGAAACCTTATCAGGATTACCTATTTATTAAAGAAGTTAAAACTTTGGATTTAATAATTTTTGCAGTGTCTTGATCTCAGTTGAGTAAGATGTAACTGGGACAGTGATGCCACCAATAGTAGAAATTATCTGTATATTCAATTGGAGTGGTGCTATAGAATTTGAAATGTTATATCTTGGTTTCAGTTATCTTAAAGATCTTTTCTGGCCAAAATGATTCTATGATCATCTTTTATTATATTAACTTCACTAAGAATTCTTAAATGGTATAGTGTGTTACGAAATATTTAGTCAATAAAAACTTTTAGTCTTAAATCCATGACTCTTGTGTTTAAAAATTGTATCTGTCTCGTGTACATACAGGTAAGTTTCACAAACATGCACAATTTCAGTAGCTGCCTCTTATTGTTCAAGATTAGAGATCTAACTCAATATTTAAGTCCAGCTACATGCAAAAACTTCCTAACTTGTGTTTCCTTCCTTTTAAAACAGTCCTATGTGGTCCACTTTTTTTTTTCCCAACTGTTTAAGATATGCCTGAAAATGGTGGTGCCAGAAAGTGTGAGAGCTGCTTGTAAATTTTAATAGCAGGAAATCCCCTATGTGCAGAAGTAATTTAAATCAGTGTGTCAAAGGTCATGATGAGTTAGTCTTACTGTACAACCTTTTCAACATAGTTAACAAATGGAGGGATATTTTCTTTTTATATGACTGGGACACAGGTGTTGCCAAAATACTTGAAGCCTCAGGTGTCAAATCTGCTTTGACAGAACCTGAGGGAAACAGTTGCCTCACTTGCAGTTGTCAGAATTGCTTATCCTGAAGAATTTCCTTTTGAAAGTCTACAGGTGTTGCTGTGCCAACGCTGGATGTCCTTGCTCTCAACATACTATTTACACTGTTCAGGGACATTTCCAGCTTTGAAGCAACTGCTTCTGCTTACAGCTTTCCCTCTGAGATGCAGTCCCTTTATTTGGAGTGATGACTTCCTAACTTTTCTTAAGGTCACTAACTATGCCTTCTGTTTCCCACCAGAGCACAGCAGTATTCCCCGTATCACAGGACGTGGACAGATCCTGCAGCTGCATCCACGATGACTGGGCAGTCAGACAGCTCCACACAAGGCAGCAGTTCAGGAGCAAGAACTGCTTCTGGTAAGGCAAAAGACCTTTAATCTCCTGAAGCTCGAGGGACTTTGACCTATCAAAAATCCAAAGAGGTTAGCTGAGATCCAGCAAGCACTCTTATTTAACCAAATGGTAGAGGTGGGCATGCAAGTGTCCCTTATTTCTGTTTCCTATGGAAGTAGGGCAGCATGATGAGGCATGAAACTTCTCATGAACCTACAGTAGGCATGGTACCACCATTATTGGGTTTGTCTTCATCTACAATGTAGTTGTGAATAGGTGTGAATATATTTAACTTCCCTTGCTTTCCACCTTTAGCCTTTTCAGAACTAGTGAGCCCTGTGGAAAGGCTGTGGTGGAGCTGACACTTTTTTTTTTTCTCTTTTTTCAGGCTTTGGGGGCACAAAACGAAGGTGAAATCCTTGGTGTCATTACATCTGAGGGATTGAATTAAATCTTCCTGTGTGATAGTACTTGGTGGTTTGGGTTTTTTTTATTATTAGTAGTAGGCTTCAGAAGTGGGTATGAAAAGAGGTGTGAAGGCCTAAGCAATGAATTCTTCTTTCCCTGTGGAAATGTTAACTCTTGCTCTTATTAAGGTTATCACAGGTGCTGGAACACTTGCTATTTCAAAGCAGTGACTTCTCATAAGATGCAAAATTAACTCCTCTAAGTTAAGAAGAATGGTGTTACAGTGCCTGTATGTCTGTCTGTATTTGAGGGATTATGGTAATGGTATCCTAACCATGTTTTCAAAGAGTAGCTTACTCATGGTCTGGGATTAATTTAATTATAATTTAATAATTTAATTAGAATGTAATAATCTGACTTATCTTTCTGATGGTCCAGCACCTGAAAGGCCCAGTGTGTAATTCACCTGATACTTAAAGGTTGTTGCTCCTTTTGTTTGTCTTTGTGAAATTCATGTAAACGTTGCTGTAAATGCAGTCAACTACTCAGAGGAGTGTTTTTCCATAAACTGTATATTGTTTTGACAAAATAAAACAATACTTGGAACAGAGTTAAATGTACTGATGGAATTTTCAATAACAATAATACTGGCAGAGGTTATTGCTAGACCACTCTCCATCATTTTTGAAAGGTCCTGGAGAACAGGAGAGGTGCCTGAGGACTGG
>JANHGL010012052.1:0-35296 GCA_024611195.1 Ceyx melanurus | reverse complement strand
GAAATATTAATATTATATTTATATATTTATTTAAATATGTAGAAATATTTTCCCCAGCTAATTTTCCTACGACAATTAATACAGAGTATTTTCCAAACTCTAGGTGTTAGAAGTGCTAAAAGGTGCATAAAGCTAAAGGTAACATTTATTAAGGTAAAGATGTCACTGTTGCTTGTGATTAACCTCTTATACTATAATCTCTTGATCTTGAAAACAGCAAGGAGGAGAAGGCAGGTCTTGCAAAGGATGGCAAGGTATTGTGTGACAGTGCAGAAGCACATGGCTGCCTGGGGATGTGTGTGGGAAGATGCCCAGAAACTGGGCAGTGAGCATTGCTGCAGGACACCTTGTCCCATAGCAGAGCAGAGCAGTGGGTTCCACATGCACCCTCCAGTAACCTATAGGAAGGAAAGCTGAGTTATCACAAGCAACTTAATCTGACTGATGTATGGAAGTCTCAGGCTCTCAGTGCTAAAACAGCCTTGAAATATTTAATCATTATAGATAACAGTCTCCTAACTCAAAAAGTGTTGCTCTAGGTAACACTTCTGATCCATCTTCTGATGGGGAAAGAGGAAACATAAGTTTCTAAGAATGGAAAATGAGTTATTTGCCTCAGTCAAAGTAATTCTGGCTGGACTGCACTGCCAAGAGCATCATTAATTGCCTTCATGGTGGAGGGCAATTTGGTAACAGCAGGTGCTGTAGTGGACCAAGTACAATCAGATTCAGTGGAAATTGAAGCTAGCTCAAACTGGAAAACGAAACAAAACAAAACAAAGAAAAGCAGCAGTGTTATTTTCTGGAATGGGGAAAATTAACTCTGGGAACAATTTGCAGAAGAATTGTGGTCAAGTCATTATTACAGGAAGTTTTCCCAAATGCAACCAGGTTTTTCTGTCTGAAATCTATGCTCTGGTTCCCACAGCAATTGGACTCATGGCAGGGGTTGATGTGAGGCAGCTCTGTGGCCAGCCAAGGCACTGTGTCAGGAAGAATAATCACAGTGATACCCTCTGGGCAATTTCTGAATCTCTGAATGTATCCATCCCAGTATTTATCCATCCCAGTATGGGTATCTTACTCACACTTTTTCCTGTTTGCTTTTAAAACAACATATTTAAGCACAGAGATGTGGCACGACAAAAGCTCCTTTAAACAGAAATTACATTAAGGAGAAATAAGAGCTTCAAAAGAAGGAGAATGTTTTCTTGGTGCTTCTCTGCACCCATGTGGTCCCCAAGAGGGTCTGTTCCCCTCTTGGTGCTGAGCTGGTTTGAGGTGACATGTTGTGATTAAGGCATTGTTACTGTGGGTGGTGGGGGCCTCACAACCCCCTGTTGTGCTGTGTATGTTCCAGCTGACAATTCCTACAGGGCAAGTTGGCATCTCACCCTATTTTTGGGCCACCCAGAGCCAAGGAAAATCCCTTCAGTCCCCAAGTTCAGCAGCTGGGGTTATATGTGCCTGAAGCAGGTATGGCACCCAGGATGGACAAGTCTGGCCTTATGGCTTCATTTTCAAAATAAACTCTCAGAGTTATAGAGCTTGGGGCAGAAGTGCAGCTTCCCAGACCCCAGCACCTGTCTGGGGACAATTTTGGGGGTGATATTTCTTCTTTATGTGTTTGGGGAGGTTGGAGGTCAGAGCAGCTAATCAAGGTTATCTTAGATCCAAGTGACAAATGCTCCGGCTTCAGTGGCACTGCATTTAGTTTCAGCAGCAGAATTTTGACCCCTGATTTAGAGGAAAATGGAAATTTTTGCCTTTAAGATTAATTTGGTTTTACTTGGCTAACACACCAAAGTCAGATTATTAGGTATATTGTCATGTATTTGCTTGTGCTTTAATTATTGTTAACAGCCACATCCTTTATGTCATGTAATGTTCTTCCATTCAGTTTGTTTCTTCTCTCTGGGAGCTAGCACCATGCCAATTAATGTCTCTAATGGCAATTGCTGCTTCAAAAAGGGTGAGAAGTCTGTCTTTCTGAGGGCTTCAAAGTACACAGCCAGACCTGATCTCTTCAGCATGTGTTTAGCAGGAGAAAACCCAAAGGAGAGAAATGTAAATGGAGAGAAAAGGAGAGAAAGCCATGAAGCTGGGCAGTCATGGAGCTGGAGAAAAAGATGAAAAAAAAAAAAAGGAGTTTCAAATGGCATCAGGCATAGACACGCATCTGGATGAAAGAAGCTGTGACTCATCTCATTCAAGAGGGGTAATACTTCTAAAATATCAGTGTAGCTCTGCACAGAGAGCACTTTCTAATAACTGTAGTGCTGATGGAATGCTGAAGTGTCTGCTCTGTATCCTTCAAGGAGTTAGCAGGGTGATGGTGCACACATTATGCTACTTCTGGAAAAGGAGGGGTATAAATGCACCTAAAAGGCTTCCCTCCATGCAAACTCACCAGTAAACACTTGTTTCTTAGCAAGAGAGAAGTGCAAACTATTCACATTTTACTGTATTAACATGCTAGATAAGCTCACAGCAACGGATCATTGCAGGGGAAGATGTCTGGAACATCTTACTGGGAGCAAAGTCTTCTGAATGTCCTGAAAAAAAGATGTCTTTTTACCAGTGAAAGGCTGTCCTTATACATTTGGAGGTGGTAGGTGCTGATTCACATCTCTTCTCTTGCCATGAGACTCCCAGAATGGAAGAAGATAACTATGCATGATTCCTATAGACTAAAATATGATGGGCACAAAGGATCCCTTTCAAAGTGGTCAAAGGGTGGCCTTTTTCAAGAATTTCAGTGACCTTTGCTGCCAGTAGACTGATCCATAATAGTCCCTCTGCTTGATAAGCCCCCGAGTAGTCTGGAAAGAGGCATGTGAAATGGAAATTCTGCTTCTGGGATGTAACCATGCAGTCCTGGCTTTGAGGCAGGGTTTTGCACTGAGATGATTTCCAGTGGTGCAGCAGGGATGGGGGATTGACTGCCAAGCAGAGATTTGACAGCTGATGGATGCTGTAATTAAGTCCAACACCTGCATATTGAGGAAGAGACTTCCAAAAATACCTTCCAAAATTGTTTTCTGCACACACAAGACAGGAGAGAGATCCCCTCTACTCCCTTTTGGGTTGAGCCTGACTGAGCAGACCAGGAAGCACAGAGGGACTGGGGGAGCCCAGGCCTCATCACTAGTGATTCCCCCTGACATGGGGTTGTGTTGGGGTCCAGCCTCCTAGTCACCTTTTTGGCTCCACCTAAGTCAAGAGAGCAAGCAGCTCTGCTTTCATCCCTTTGGGAAACAAAAGAGTGGAGAGTGCTGCTGTGATTATGACCCTTTCCACTCTTACAGACCTCTGGAAATGGACCTTTATTGTCAGGCATAATGAATTCATTCCATTCCCATCACTAAAACAATTTTGGTGCCTGGTAAGTCACATTGTTTTCACTTATATTCAGAGCTAATTGATTGCCAGTACTTTCTCAGAAGCAGCAAAAGCATCACTTATTGCCAGCAGAAGCTTTCTCCATCTTCAGCCCTGCTCTTTCTCCAACACATTATGGTCTGTCCTCTCTTTTCCCAGTCAGTTATGGGCAGGGATGAACTGTGTCTCCATCTCAAGTGTGAGCTCCCTTTCTGCAGAGCCTTGAGGAGCTGGCTGGAAGAGTTGTGTGGAGGTGATGCTTTTTCTTTACCAACACCAGGGTCCTCCAAGTGCTGCCAGTCAAAGCTCAAAGCATACAGGAGGAGAGAAAATTCCCCCTGGTTTGTAAGCAAGCATTAATTAGCCCTTAGTAGATACACAGGCACTTGCTCTTCTTTGCTAGAAAGTCATCATGTGCAAGTAGGGAAGAAGGAAATGAAAGGTCAAAGACATTGACCTGAGCAGCCAACCTTGTGTCACAGAGGAACCTGGGGAAACAAACCACAGCCACTATCCAAAGTGGGGTTTTATTGCAACCAAAGTCGCCCGGCACTCCTGACCAAATACAAGTTTGGATGTCTGTTGGAAATTAATTACTGCACAACTAATTCCTAAAAAACCTCAAACCAAAGATGAACCAAAATGGGACACATTCACTCAAAAAGGTGAAACCCTTTGAAACCACTCAGAGTGTCCAAGATACATCTCACCCAGAGATAAAAGGTTGAAATTATATCAGAGGCTTTAATATTTGTCAGATCATGTTTTCTTAATTTTGTGTCAAAGAATAAGACAAATAAAAAGAGGGGCATATTTTTTCTACTGTCTAAGGGATAATATGTTGAAATTTACATTTCTATAGCAACATAAACATTAGTACTATATGTGCAAAGAACTGAAAAATAATTGTAGCAATCTAATATTAGAGATCAAAAGTAAGGCAAAGCAGAGGAATCAAGCATGTAATTTGTTCATTGTTCATTTATCAGACTCAACATGACTATTTTTATATCTCAGGCTTGGACTCAGGGGAGTTACACCATGCAATCATGGAACTGTTATTTGAAAAGACCTTTTTACATTAGAAAACAAACAATATAAACAACAACATTCTTTTAACAGATAACAGCTGAAGCCAAGCAGCTTTATTTCCAGCAATAGAAATTGGTTAAGAGAATTAGTGGCTGGCTGAGGCATCAAGCTGTGTGTGATAATGAGATGGGTTATAAATAGTGTCATTAATTCATGTGTCCTTCTAACACATGCCACTCCAGGTAATGTACAAATCCCAGATCCATCAGTACAAAATACAATGACCTTCTTATTAAAATATCTAATAGAATGAAGTCTCGTTCATTTGTATGTGCTGTCTGGTAGTCCTGCTCAGGAATAATTACAGGGCAGTGTTTCTGCTCCTAAGCTAAGAGACAGAAGTATTCCTGTCACCAGAAAATACTTTCCTCATGGCTTGTGCTACCTTTTCCAAGTATTGGTGTGTGTTACTGGAGTCTTCCCCAGTACCAGTGCTGGGAGGCTTCCTAATCCTCACAAACTTCTGTCTGTCTCAGTGTCCCTTGACATCTTGCTGCCAGGCCCCTAAAGCTAAATAGAAGTTCTTCATCCTCCTGTTTACTCCACTATCAGCATTTTCTTTGCCAGGAAAGGGTCACGGATGATGGCTGCTGAGATTTGTCTCTGTCAAAGGCTCAGATGGGTTCCTGGGACTGATGCAGGAGGGATTTCCTGAAGGCTGGCCCAATCCTGTGCAGACAGCCCCTGAGGTTTCTCACTTGTTCATAGAATCATAGATATTAGGGGTTGGAAGGGACCTAGAAGATCATCTAGTCCAACCCCCTGCCAGAGCAGGGGCACCTAGACCAAGTCACCCAGGAACAGATCCAGGCAGGTCTTAAGTGTTTCCAGAGATGGAGACTCCAGTGAATGAATCCTGCCTTGCTTCTCTCAGGTTGGTCTGGGATGTCAGTGCAGCAGACGTGTACATGGAAACCACTGTTGCATCCTACATAGTGATCTTTTGTTGTCAGTATCACACACACACAACCTGAGTAGCATTTGCCCTGTTGCCATATTAAGAGAGAAAACATCCTGTGTGTTTTCCACTGGTGGGCATACTGCATCTCTGCAGTATGATGGCTTTTGTCAGGGACATTTTCCATGATGTTCCTGTTCTCTTAGCACCATTTTGTTATCTCCAAAGATTGTGTTTAAATTGCCCATCTTGTTAATAAGTTAAACTCTTGGTAATTATGGGCTTTCCTAAATATACTCTAATAAGGATGCTCCCGCTTTGATGGGGGGACAACTGTAAAAGCAATATTTGTAATGCATCTATAGAAAGTGTGGTCATGAGGAATGTCTTGCCTGGAGAGTAAAGGTCCTTTTTTGACCCATGCAGCCTGATACAACTTCTTAATGGGAAAAGGAGCTACTGGTTTAAACACAGGAATGATCAAGCCAGTTATTTCATCAAGAAATTCAGGGGATCTTTGCTTTTCTCTCTCCTTTCCCACTCCTGATGCCTGCCTCAGACAGCAGATTGATCCCATTGCAGCTGCACTAGTGATGGTGCAGCCCCTGGGGAGTGGGGATGATGCATCCCCACTGGCCACATGTGCAATGGAGATCCAGTCTGAATTTTGATTGTTTGCTCCTTGTTTGTTTTCCTTGAATGTTTATCAGTGACATTGCTGATTTTGATGTTGAATGAGTGGATCTGTGCTGGAGCAGAGCACAGAGCTGTGTCAGAGAGGCCATCCTGCTCAGCCCTCTCTAGTGTAAAATAATCACAACAGCTATAGCTACTGTGCATCAGGAGACTGGTGCTGTGTGTCACTTTTGTGTGCTGGCTGCACTGCCATGATTCAGCTGTGGCTTGGAAAACCCCATTCAGAATGAACTCTAATTATCCTGGCTGTAGTTAGAAAGAGCTATTTAGAATGCATCTGGATATGAGCAATAGGATGATAAACAGTAAGTGGGGTGAGTGCTGCCTCCAGCTCATCTAAGTTTTAAGGGATTTAATTCCTCAAGCCATCTTCCTGGAGGTGAAGCCATGGAGCCAGAACAACATGAAGCATATGCAAAGACTGAGGTTGCTGCTTTCTTTCCAATGCCTTTCTTGCACTGAGGTCTGCATCCCTCTTGGTAAAGCCCATAGGCTGTTCCTGCATCATTGGCACAGCCAGTCTTAAACCCTCCTGCTCTGAGAGACCACTGCTTTAGAGTGCAGTTACTACACAATGCAGCCCCGTGGTCACAGGTCACTGAAACACATTGGCTTGTGCAGACACTCAAGGGTCAAGCATGTATTGGAAAATATCCTGGTCTGGGGTTTGTGACAGGGGGGATTCTGCTCTGAGACTGCTTGCTAAGCCCAAATGCCCTGAAACTGCAAATCTGACTTACGAAGCATGAGATGTAGAAAGTAATATAGCTGGAGTTATTTTTTATTTTCCTTCTGGGATTTAAGTCTTCACAGTGACCATATTCAGGCTTTGTTGTGATCCTTTCAGGGAAACAAAGAAGATGCTGAGATCACCCTATAATCACCTGCCTCCAGGAGCTGCAGGTCTACAGGTGGTACCAGATACCAGAAAAGCTGGTGACATCACAGGGGTTCAGAGCTGGTTTATCCAGCTGCAGAAGGTAAAATGTTCACAGTAATGACAGGGAAGTGGTACTGGTGGTGTGCTAGAAGATTCAGTGTAATTCCTTGTGCATGCATTCAAAAAGAGGATCCAGAAATCCATGGCAACAGCATGGAGAACAGGGATCCAACTGGTCTTTTTTGACACCTCTAGGACTAGGGTGTACTCGGGGCATAAGGGGCAGAGAGGAAACTGGACTGGGATTTTTGCTGGAGTCAAAAGTCAACCCAAGTGGCTCCTCTGAAACCAGGACAAAGTTGCAAAGAATCAATTTCTGTGAACATCTACAGATGTCTCATTAGATAAAAATATTCCCTTTTGAATCAATGCCAAAATAATTTGCTTCTGTTAACTGGTTAGCTAGAGCTGGCTTAAAATCTCCAGGCAGGTGTTTTCTTGTTTGGTTTCTGCAACACCAGGGTGAAGATAAACCTGTGCTGGGCACTAATAATGGAGAATGGACTTAATTCCTGATTGGGCCTCAGCGGTTCCTTCATGGATGAGGTAAGACATCTGGGTTTTTTGGTGTTTATAACCTGGTCTTGAAGACACAGAACTTTACTTTCATGACAGCTGTGGGTTTGCCTTCATCCTTTGCTGTGGCTGTGAGAGCTGCAAATGGCATAACACAGCTTTTTCTGGAAGAAATTAGAAGTGGGTCTATTGTATTGATAGATGTCACTATATCAGCTGGCTTATATATACAACTTTAATGCCTAAAAAGGCAATAATCACCTTTATACTTGCTTAATAGCATCGTTTTAAAAATGAATTACTGATATCATATATTACCTTCTTTCCCTACATTAAGTCGTCCCTCCCTGCTATTTTTTAGTGCTTACTGTAAATTCATTCAAGCAGTATAGTTTGCTTCCAGCATGGTACCCCTCAGTTACTTTTTCTATCCAGGAGAAATTGAGATAAATTTTGCCTGTGCTCATGGCATCTATCTTTGTCCATGAAAAGTTACAGCTGGAGTTGAACAGGACTTGAGAAATGATATCATATTGCAGAAATTTACAGATCACCAGACCACAGCCAAGCAGAAAGCTCACTGAAGCAGTCAGGAGCTTAATGGGAAGTGAAAAACAGAAAGAGATAGGATACATTCCTTAATGTTTATCTTGATAAAATAATTCTTACATTACAAGAAAATTATACTGGTTATTTACCATGCCATCATAAGGTTATACAGTACCATTATCACCCTAGGCACCACAGTTTGTCTCTAGTTACCACTTTTTCTCTTGGAGGTCTATGGATTTATTTCTAGAGCTACAGAAATGTGAATTAATTGATGGGGGGTTAGGGAGAAGCGACTTCCAATAAAAGAGTTGTCCATCCCTCTGCTGACAATTCCATGTTCCCAAGGCTTAGCAAATCTCATAGTTATGGCCACTATATTGTCAAATCCAATAAAAGCCATGAGAATGGCAACAACTGCCTTCCTGCAGAAATCATAGAGAACCTGTGAAAAATACTTGATTGAAGACGCTGGTTTCATAGCTGTGGGAGGAACTTGTGACCCCCAGGTCAACTGAGCTTTGCAGTGGCTCTGGGGAAACCTGCCTGTGGCAATGAAATCCACACATCTGTGTGCCTTTTAGGACATCTGTCCAGGTGCCCCTAGATGCAACACTTTTATGGGTCTGTCTAGCCCTTAGGGTTGTGCCTGGAAGAATTTTGGAGAGTGAACCATAGAGGTTGGTGAGGAAAGAGTGGGGGAAGTTAGAGCAGTCATTTTCCCTCAGCCTGTGGAGACACGTCAGGATGAGTCCTTGCATCCCTTGGAGATCTGTGGTGGGGCAGAATCCCTGTGGAGGACCCTGTGCTGCAGCAGAGGACTGCTCCTGACCCTGTGCTGCAGCAGAGGACTGCTCCTGAAGAAGCCCAGGACTCTTGAGGGAAGTCCATGCTGGAGAGGTCCACAGATCATGGCCTGCAGAAGGAGCCACGCTGGTAGGAGGTTTGTGGAGGGCTGTGTCCCACAGGAGTGACACCGTGCTATGGCAGAGGAGGACTGGGAGTTTTCCCCTGAGGAGGAAGGAGCAGCAAAACCAGCATGGAACTGTCTGCAATTCTCATTCCCCATCCCCTGTGCCACTCTGGGGGAGGCAGTAGCAGACCTGGGTCTGGAAAGAAGGAAGAAGTGGAGGAAAGGTTTATTTACCGATGTTCTAGTCTGATTCCTTTGGTAAATTGGTGGTGTGGGGTTCTTTTTTAATTAAATTTAATTAATTTTTTTTTAAATTAAATTTTCCCAAGGCAAGTGTGTCTTCTGCTTGAGACCATAATTAGTCAGTGAGCCCTCCCTGTCCTTTGTCTTGACCCTTGAGCTTTTTGCTGTATTTTCTGCTCTCCATCCCAGATGAGGGGTGAAGAAGTGAGTGAGCAGCTGCATGTCTGCTCTGTTGCCAGCTAGTTGGGCATAAACCATGACAACTTGGATTATGCTTTCAGCTCTAGAAACCCCAGGATCAGTCCATGGTGGGGACTGGTGACTGTGTTGGGATGGATGTTGGCAAATATCTCAGCACACCTGCTCTTGATACAAAGCAAAGCATGCAGTGGCTAGTCAGAGCAATAACTCAAACACAGAGTTCATATGGATAGAAAAATAATTATTATTCATGTGCCCCAGGTTGTGGGGCTGCCTGAGACCCCGAGCCAGGTGATAGGCACTCAATATCCCAAGAGCTTTTCCTGCAACAGTGAAGAATGCAAACAGAAAAACTGTTCTCTCCTGCTGCCCTCCTGGATCATCATCGTTCACTCCTCACCAACATCAAGTGTTTTGTTCAATAGAGTTTAAATACAAAAATCTCATTTTGTATTTGTATCATGGACATTTTTAAGAAGAGAAGGGCACAATTTTCTCATTGCAATGGATAACTCTTCCATTTTGGCTCAAAGTGAGTTTTCAGTGCCAGGTTACAAAATGCAGGTAATGAAACAGGCAAACTTTTAACATTGGCAGTAAAAGCCTGGCAGGGCTGCATAGTCTCAGAAAGGCAAATTTCTCTTGTCAGCTCAAACCCACGTGGCAAGGCAAGAGAGACTTCTGGGAGTTTCTGCTCACCTTATGGCAGAATGGTTCAAAACATATCTTTGGGGATACTTCTGGGCATTGCTGGGAATCCCATTCAAACCTGACTTTTTAAGTCAGTGTGTTGAAGCCCACTCTTTTTCCAGTTATCTCTGTGAGGGTGCACAATAGATTTTGCTCTGCACATTTCCCTTATGTTTTTTTGTGGCACTGATGAAAGTGCAGTTCTGTGTCCTAGGAAGGATCAGAGCACCTGTGGAAGGAGATGTCTGGATTCTGCTGGGCTGTCTCTGCTGGATAACCACTGTAACCACTGAAAAACCTCTGAAGTATATTCTGTCCAGACATGCTTCTGAGAAGAGCATTTTCTCTGGAGATTTTAGCATTCTGCAAGTAAAAGCAGATGATTTTTAGGTTATGGGACTGAGAGTTGAAAGCCAGTTGGGATGGATTTTTTTTTTAACTTCCCTATTTAAATAGCTCATGCTATATGATTATTTTTACTTGCCTTTTTATGAGCTCACCCAGGTTAGTGATATATGTGTCTATATTTTGTATCTTTGAAAAAAAATAAACAGCCACCATGTAGTCCTGCAGATAGGTATTAGCTAACATCTGATGTAGAGAGAGTTTATGTTACGGGCTCATAACCCAAGAAGGGCGTGAAAACCTCAATCTCATCAGGTTCCACATTTTCCCCTCTCAGTGCTGATTTCTCCTGTAGGCTGTGTCTTTTGGGTTATCAAGAACATCAGGATCACCACTACACTGTTGTCCTCTTGTAAGAACCCTGCACACCTCTGTAACAGCTGAGCTGTGAAGGGCAAGGTCACCTCTGGTATTTGCAAAGCCAATTAGGACTTAGAGAGCACTAAACTCAGATTTCTCCAAGCCATTTCATTTTATTGATCAGACACACTTTTACTTCCAGATTGTTCACTCTTGGGAACCATCCAGGTTTCACAGTGTGAAGGACTGTGTAAAATGTAATGATTCAGCACTCCCAGCCTGACCGGCTGGATTTTGTTAACCTTGCAAACTACATTTAAGATGCAAGATGGGGCTTGAAGAGCACTATCATATATGCAGTGCTCTTTTTAAAGAGTTTGCCACTTTGCATTTCCCTCTTGTCCTCTTTGAAATCGAAACACATCCTTCACCTCTTTCTTGGTTAAGTCCTAGGATTTTCCTAGAGGGGAGATTCGAGCACATAGGAGAGTTCAGCATTTCAGACAGTGCATGGACTGATACTTAACTAACTCTTCTTCCACAAATTTCTGTACAGATTGGGAAGGTTTTTCCTGTGGCTAATGACTCTTGATGAGACAAGTGATACTTCAGATGAGAAGATGCAGCTCCCCCTCATCTACAGAAAATGCTGCACAGCTACATGCTGTCACCACTTCTTTACCAGGATTGTGAGTGCTGGCAGTAGGCACACACAGTCATTTATTGGAAACTCTAGCATAAGCAAAGAAACTTTACTGGCAATTTAATGCCTTTTTTTTTCCACAGGAAAGATATATTATTTTTGCCTCAACTGAATGAGAGGCTTAAAATCCCAAGAGCGCAAACACAGTGATTCTAGATTGAGAAATATACAGTAAACACTTTAGTATGTTGTGCAACAAAAAGAGCCCTCATGCCTTATAAATACAGGCACTTAGCTTATCATGTGCATGCAGTCAGTCCTCTGCTGCTCAAAGGGCACAGAGCAGAGCAGGTCTGCAGCCACTGAAGCTGGCTTTGTATGGGTTTCTTCCCCTTGGTGAGACATCTTGGACTGAGAACAATTTTGAGAAGAGCCATTGTCGTTGTCCTGGACTCAGGTGTCCTGGAGGATGCAGGGCAGAGAATCCTGTGCTGCTGCCCTGTGTGGGTCCTGGCTTTTGTTTCAAACCAGTAGCAGTGGTCTTGTTACTCTGGGTAACACAGAAGTTAGGCTGTTACACAGCTGATGATGCACAGGGAGCAGCAACATAGACAGGTGACTAGAGTGGTGGTTGGACTGTCTTTGTGTGAGGGATCTTCAGAAATATCTGCAGAGCTGAGAGGATGAAATATCTGCAGTTATTCTCCTAATCAAGCTATCTCTGCCTTTGGTTCTCCTTGCTGCAGTCCTATAGTCCTGTGAAATCCAGCTGATGGAAATCCCTGCTGTCCCACTTCATTAGAGGATGGCCAGGAACAGGCATGAGGAGGAAAATCTAGACTGCAAATCCCCCAATTCCTTCAGTAATCACACTAAAAATCTTCCCAGCAGACACAGACTGGCTGTGAGCATCTCTGAGTATGTGTGAGATGAGAATGGTGGTCTGTGAAGTCAAATGAGCAGGATGCAGAGAACTTTTTCCCAGCAGCAGCCCAACTTGATTTTTATTTTTTTTTTATTTTCATGGATTTTTTTTCATTCTTCAGTTATCATCTCCTCCTTTGAGGCTATTAGACCATGGCAGCATGGCTTCCCTTCTCCAGCCATTTTGAGTTCATCCCAGGGAAGCACAAGAACTTGCACAAACACAAATGAGTGCTTGTGGGCTGCTGGCTCTGGGCTGTCAAAGGCCACTGCATGGGTCACCTCTCCTCTGGAAAAAGTACCAGTGCTGCAAATACTGTATTTCTGTACATTATAGAAGCATAGGAACTGGATGTCCTGTTGAATGGCAGGTTGTGAATTACACTTGCAAAGGATTATTCCCCTGGCCTTGTCTACAAGCCAAGGCTAAAGTGATCCAAACAGGCTTCTCACTTAAAAACATTTTTTCAAATTTATTTTGAGAAACAATACCTCCAAATAAAGTAGTAGTGAATATATAATAAAATAGGAGAGGATCATATTTCTATCATATTGTCACATTCCTAGCTCACTTCCTTGCCTCAGATTCCCTTTGTTCCTCCTCCATCCTCCCACCAGCCTCCTTGTTGTTCATTTTCCTTTTGACTGCCCACTTGCACATTCATTTTTTGCTTTCCTTGAGTCTTTTAATGCTGTATCTATTCGTTGAATTTACTACAGTTTGACATTCTTCTTCATGAGTCACTGCTGGGGATAGAGTTTGAAGCAGATCAAATTATACAAACTAGTTCTTACAGCTCCCTACAACAAATTTGAATTCATGCTTTTTTTCCCCTGAAAAACCTTTGTGGATTCTTTCCTCCACACACAGTCCTCCAAAATATGATGAAGCAAATACCTGTACATAATGCATGTGGTGATGAATATACTGGGGATGGAAGGGATCTACAGCTTCTTTCCTTTTCCCTCTGTGCAAGTGCTAAGCTAACACACCACAGAAAGCCTGAATTTTCTTTCTCAGAAAATGTCTTTAATCCTTTTTTTTTTTTTCCCCCAACTACTTTAACTTCCTCCCCACATCAGGAAATTCAGTGGTAGCAAATTGAACAAGCATCCCCACTTACATCTTTCCTAGTTAAATGTTGCATGGCAGCAACACTGAATCCCCAACATTTCTCTGGCCAAAAATTACTTTTTCCCCACGTTTTCTTCCATCATGCTTTACTGAACTTGTTTTCTCTAATACAGTGGAAATAATGCTGATGTTTAGACTAAATTCTCCATACAACTTCACTTTGCTTTGGTGTTTAATCACCCTCAGAAATTGTTCCTAAGCTCGTACACGCTACTAAGAACATCAGTTTCCAAATAACATTGTGCTGTGGTGGTGTGAAACGATTAGGTTGGCAAGGATTTCTGTTGTGGTGTCATCATAATTTTCATTAGTACAGTGAATTATGACAGCTTGTTCTCTGCTCAAATTGATGTGATTGCTACTCTGAAACTTTGGCACAACTCACTAGCACTTGACATCTGGAATGGAAAGGTAGAAGGCAAAACAAGCTTTCAAAGTTGCTGCGTGTTGCACACTGATGGTCTCCTCATTTGTTCCAGCAGCTGCTGCAGCCAACAATAATGGTCTTTTTTGGTCAGCAAAGTTAATTCAATTCTGGCAATGATAAAATAAATAGTTCTTGTGATTAGTGATGGACAATACCATCAAATTATGTGTTTTACAGAGTAGGCAGTGATTGGGATTAGTCTAAGTAGGGATACTTAGACTAAGGTGACATGTCAGAAGTGGGTGGAATATTTGGGGAATTAAGAAGGACAGAAAGTATGCCTCAAGTGTGCAAGTGCACATCAGATTGAAGGCCCATATCAGAACAGAAATGATTGTTAGAGCTTGTTAAATGGATGATTGTTCTCCCAGCAAAACTGTAAAGGCCCTTGCTTAATCCCAGTTCCTGGCAGGCTCATGCTGCACAGGTGACATTGCTTCTGCAGGAGCTGTGCAAACACAGAGCCTGCTGCTGCAAACCTCTGGTATGAGCTTGGGTGTTGTGACCTGAAAGGGAACAGCCACCACTTTGATTCTTGTTCTCCCTTCAGAGGAAGCCACTAACATCAGTTTTCTCACTGTAGTTGCTTGTAGGAATGCCTTGATATGGGGTGGCAGCAAGGGAGGTGCACACTGGCCTGGCCATAGCCCTGCCCATGACCTCTGACAACCTGCAGTTCACCAGTGTGCCTCCAGTACTGGTAAAAAATGATGCTACCAGCCTGCCTTGCTTCATACCTGGCATTTAACAATGGTAACAAAAAGAGCCATGGAGAATAAGGCAAGTTCATGGTGGAAGTGAATTTTCTCTGCATTACAAGAGAAATTCCCTTTCTGCAGCATTAAGCCTCTCACCAGCAGCTCAAAATACAGACTGTTGGCACTTCTTTTTTCCATGCAGACATATATATTCCAGCACTCATCACTGGTGATTAATCCTTTCACATTGATCTTGTTCCCTACAGACTCAGCAAGCCCCACATGCTGCCAGTGCTGTGAGTGCCCAACAGGAAAATCTGATTTGCACTTCCACCATTAAACTTCTATTTCCAGCCCTGGAAATTATGCCGGGTGACTTTAGGCACACAGGCTCTGTAAAGCAGTGTAGACAAGGCTGTCAGATCACTGCCTAGGCAGAATAATCTGCTCTGACACTGAGGGAGCTATTGTATGGGTAAAACTGAGCTCTGACCCAGCCAGGGACACACACAAGTGTGAAACACCAGTACTGTCACCACAAGGCCTGGGGTGTGCCACACGAGACACCACTGCCTGGGGACTTGGCCAGCACCAAGCCAAGCTAAAGGACCTTCACATAACCTTTCTGCATGAGCTGCAAACCCTGAAAACCCCCAGTGAAGCCTCCCAAGAAGGGATCTTGGGCTTCTGGTGGCAGCTCTGCCCGTGTGGGCTGCAGACAATGGGGGGCTGCAAAGGGCCCTTGGCAGTGCATCAAGCTCTCAGTGAAGTTTATGTGCTCTTCACAAAAAACCCACACGTGACTTTCCCAGTTCTACACCCAATTTTTCTTACAGCTGAGTGAGATCTTGAGGCTGCCATTATCAGAGCTATTTTTTGTACAGCTATATATGAAAAAAGTGACCAGAACCTGCTAATCACTAAGCATAATTCTTACTACTGTACCAGCCAAGGATTACTTCAATGCTGATTTTAATGGATTGCTCAGCTACCAACGATTTTAAGGTTAAAGGTCTTGCAAGACTCTTTTTACAAGCTTTCTGAAATCTAATCCATCGCCAATTTCCATATGTCTTGCACAGCACTAGGCTAATGTAATGCATCACCAAATAAATCCTGCTCTGATAAAATTATCCTGGGTATTACAAAAATTCAAAGCATTGTTCTTAGCTATGTGTGCCTTTTTCAGATGTCTCACTAGCTGAGACATAAACCTGGTGTGTTCAAGATAATTTTCCTTAATAATAGATGGAATAGGAAGTTTAAGATGACACCTGGCAGCTATGATTTTCCATCTCAGCAAATGTCACAGACAGAACTGGCTTTTTTAATGACAGCTCTTAATATGGAACAACTAACTTCCTACTCTTGTGCCCTGAGACTCAATTTCCCAGTTCCAGTGTTTTTCATCCCACAGCCATCCTGCTTGCTCTAACATGTTGTAAGACACCTATGTGACTTTGCTCTTTCATCATCGATTTCCCAAACTAATTTTGATATTCTCTGCTACAGAGGATGTACAGCTACCAGTCTAAGCATCAACAGTGCTCTGCTTCTTGTAGTGGCCTTGTTGATTATCCAGCCAAGACCTCCCACATAGGAAACAGGGAATGGTGCTATCCAGCTAGTTCTGGAATACAAAACTGTACCCTCAACTAAGATCAGACAGCTTTTGTCTTCTCTATCCTTGAGTTACTACTAAATTTCTTCTCAGTTGTGGAAGAAGTACAACATGTGAAGCCAGGACAGATTTATCACAGTGTATGTCATCAGGAAAGGTTGTGCTGAGATGCAGTGTAAGAGAAGCAGTTTAAATTATTTCTTTTTTTCAAGTGTAAGGAAAGTTTGAAAAGACAATCCTGTTAGCACCTCACCAAGTCAATACAACATCTGAAAGAGTATAGAATAGGAGATAAACAAACTGGAAAGGAAGCCTCGTTAGTACACTGGCAAAAAATAGGGTAATGGCAAAAGTCTTACTTGTGAAGTCATATGCAACACTGTGGCAAAACAAATCATTGTATCAAAGGGTGAAAATAAGAAAAGGCAAGAAAAAATACACCCCACATGAAGTGAACAGTGATTCAGACACGGAGACTGTGCAAATATCTGACATTATCCCAGCAAAGCAGGTGCAGGAAGCAGCCCCCCACAGCCCCCTGGGAAGCAGCATGCTGAGGAGGAGCTGCAGGAGGTGACTGGCAGGGACTTTGACTACCTCAGGAACAAGTAAGTTCAATAGTCTGTAATGCAGCTGTACCACAACTGCTCTGTGCCAAAACTGCCTGTAAAGCAAAGCTGAGCTGGCAGTTCAGAATTAAAGGTGGCTGCAGAAATCAAAGGCAGACATGAATTTACAGGGAAGCCAGAGATCTCAGAAACAGTCTTTTAAGAGATTTTTTAACCTAATACACCTGTCAACTTAAAATCCTTGAATAGTGTGACCAGTACAGCTACACTGTACATGAAAGGAATACAAAATTCACCTTTGGCTGGATAGCTATCACCTAGTCCAGACTGCTTGGTGCTTCTGGGTGCTAAGGTATTTCAGATATTTCTGAAATTATGAGCTGCACATGCAAAGCTCTTGCCCTCACCAACAGCTAAGGTGGTTACTTTCTGAAAACAAGCTTTGTTATGGCTTGCAATGGGGAGGACTCTCCCTGTGGGATTTTTTAGTGCAACTCCTATGATAATTCTTAAAATTACAAGCTGCCAGCCAGGCATCCTAAACCGATATGTTTCCAATAAGAAGTGCTTGTATTATTTACAAGTTACCACTAAAAGGAGTTGCATTGTATTATTAAACTAATATTGCTGAGAATATGACCAGAATAGCTATTCATGCCTCATGGCCATAAATTATTTATGCTAAGCCCACTTCCATTCCTCCCCCTGTGCTGCCTCATCTGTGCTGACATTTCTCTGTGAATATTTAAGGTAATGTCTGCTCTCATTCTTGTCCAAAATGAAAGGCAAGCACATGATGGGCAGTTGCTGTTCAGCACAAAGCTCAGGCTCACACTATGGATTCTGGCACCAGTTTAGGTGTCAAAAGGTAATACTTGCAAGACAGCTTTGGGGTGTGGGTTGTGTAACTCTCATCAATAAGCCTTTAAATCTTGACCTGGAAAGTGAATGCAAATATTGGAGTCCTGTTACAACCTTTTTGTTATTTAAGTGGCATCATCAGATGTAAAGGGCATCTCTTTAGACTCCACTGAGAGATTCCCCATCCCGGAGCATGGGTGCAAGCAATGGCTGAGCATTTCTGAGAGCTTCCCTTGGTCCCAGGGTCTGCTCAGGAATTTGTCTTTCTCAGGAGGGCAGCTCTGTTGCTGGCACAGATATCTGCATGTCAGCCAAATAAATGACAGAAGAGCTAATTCCTCCACGAATACACTGACCTTGCATGACAGAGCTGGTAGTAAAAGACATTTCAAGACACTACTGAATAGAGACACCAGTTTATTTGTTCATTTACTGAAACAACATCTCACTCCCTGCAGGGCCATGTATTTTGCCACTGATAAACCTTTTCAAACAATACATATAAAGCAAACTCTGCACCTCTGTGTTTCGGTGTTCTTCTCTTAGTGAGCTCTTGGGCATATTCCTGTCATGATCTGGCTGTAAAAACCACAATAATCTGCAGGGTCTGTGCTGCAGAGTTACTGAGAGATGCACATGGTGTAGGAGAGATGGTGGCAGGAGGGTTATTAATAGCAGCTGTCTTTTGCCACACAGCTTCTTAGCAGAGCACCGCCCATGCCAAAGCACTCTCTATTCTGCTAGAGCACACTGTGGGTGAAGTATTGGAAATAATTCAGCCTGCAGATTAAGAACAGCTTGAGGCAATGGGGTTATCACACCCACAGGACACTGTGTCCTGCTACATCCTCCCTGCTGCCTGCTCTACCTGAACCCTCCTGTGGACTGCAATCACCACCAGGGTGAACTGCAGCCCTGTCCCCTCCTTGGGCATGGAGAATCTGCCAGAGCTGTGTGGAAATAGGATTGCCCTGGGATGATGATCACCCTCCAGCTCCCTCTGCATGTCACATCTGCTCAGTCCTCATCCTCCATCCTCCATCCTCACCCTAGCACTAGGCTGTTTATGGCTCGCTTTTGCCAGGATGCATGCCAGTGAAAGGGAGCAGGTTCTGCCAGCTTTCCAAAGTCCTGGCATGTTTTAGGCCCTGGAAGAAAATACCAACATTTAGGCAAAATTCTATAAGCACGTGTCCTCACTTCCACTTGCTTACCGTAGCTTAAAGTCAGGTGGGAGCCCTGCTCCTTCCTCCTGGCTTGCTTTTCACTCCCTGTAAGTGGAAACTAGGGTGTCACAGGGTCATTTGTAATGGAAGGAGCTGCTCCTCTCCATCCTCCATGCTTCCTTGGTTCATTTATTGCAGTGGCTCTTTCTAGGAGAGTGCTAACTGCATTTGAAAAGCTCTCCTTCCTATGACCACTTGGAAACACCACAGTTTGTGGCCCATCCCACAAACGAAACCAGCCCGTTACAAGAAACCTCCCATTATGTCATGGGCAGAGAAGAAATGCTGTAAGTGCTCCTAAGATTGTGAATGATATAAACATCTTGTTGTGCAGAGCCATAAACATTCACTCACATGAAGCTGGGTTTTTGTTACATACACTTCCATGCTGAAGTGTTGGACAAAGAAGGTATTCTCCAGGTGACTTCTTATGTGTATTTGGGGGTTAAATAAGAACCTGCATCATGCTGTAGTTGCAAATATTTCTTTTAATGTATATGGGAAATTACACTCTTCAAAGCATAAACTCAAAAGTTATGGGGATTTTGTGGTTTTATAGTTGAAATACACTTGTGGAAATGGCTGGAAAATGTTCTGGTGGTTGGTCTCATCTTGTTTTCCTTTTAAGGAGAAATAGTGAAGGAAGTCCAGGCCAGTTTGAACTTACAGAGGATGCTGGTGCTGAACAATAGAGTTTAAAAACCAGTGTGTTCCATTTAACTTTAAAAATTGATAATTGCAAGTAATATGTGAACCTGACAAACAGGAAAGAAACTTCTTCACCCAAATGGTGATCAGGCAGCCTTCCTGCATGGATTCAGCAGGATTAATTCACAGAACAATCTGCAAACTCTCTGTTCTGTTTGGCTCACATAAAGAGACACTAAGTGATTAAGAGCTTTGCAAGAGACCAAGCAAGGTGTACTGAGCTTTTTGGGACCTCTCTCCCTTGCTCAGCAGTCCCTGGGGAGCAGCAAAGATGGGAACAGGAGACCCTGGCTCTACTTCAGCTCAGCCTTTGCTGGTACCCTGAGCCATACAGCAAGTGAGAGATGGTGCCAAAGCAAATACATTAGAGCAGTCTGCTGGCAGCTTGTTCTCTCCGTTACAACTGAGATGCTTGAAAAATATCCCTGTTTTTGTTCATTGGAATGTTGGCAACAAAGCAGCAAATCTAGGGAGCATTACATGGGGAATAATGGCAGACTAAATGTTATTTTCATTACAGTCACATTAGTGTGATTAGAGAAGGTGGTCACAGTGCAAGAGGTATTTTCTATCCTCTCTCAGTTCTCCATTACTGGAGACATTAATCCAAAACCAAATCCATCCCTCCTTCCCAAAACCTCACTCTCATCTTTCATTCTCCTTCCCTGCTACAGTCTGTGATCCTTCATCCCGAGGCATGCCTCAGATGATATTTTAAACATCATCAGGTGGTAGCCATGGATAGTTAATACCCATGGATGTATTTTCTTTGCATAGGTTTCCCAGCATGGGGACCACCTTTCCCACCACACACCACCAAAAGACAGAAATCTTCTCCTATCAGACAATCCCATGATCTGGTTAAGACCTAGCAGGTTTAGAGCACTGTTGTGTGCAGTCGTGCACCGTGCTTCACAGCCCTCAGCCATCTAGGAAATGGGCAGAGTCCCTCCCTTTCAGAACAGTGAGAGAGAAATCCTCTCATTCTTAAGGACAGAAAGACAAGGAGTGGGCAAGGGCAAATGGTGTCCAGGGAAATAATGACCTAAACTTAGGAAGCAACAACCTTGAAAGAAACAGAAAATGAAGCCTGGATGATTTTACAATTCATTAACTGTTGAAATGGAGCAAATTCCACATCTGGACCTGGGTTCTTTAAATTGCAGGTCTGAGTCACATTCATATCTTACTGCCTAAGCCCATCCCTCTCTAACCAGACCAGGAATCCCATCCCTTGGATATGCAGTCCCTCAGCAGTGCTGTCCCATTAGAGACATTCACCAAGCAGCTCCAAACTGCCCATCCAAGGCTTAACTACTAACCTTCTGCTTTTCAAAGCCACAGCAGCCCATGGTACTTCATGATGTGAAATCCCAGAGGCAAACCAAGCATCATCTCCATGCACAGAGCTAATAGAGCTTGGAAAGGCAGCTGCTCCTGCTCCTCAACCCCACCAATACAGTCTGGAAATGCAGTGCTGTGGTACTGTGGCAGTAATGGGCAATGAGCATCAAACCCAGAGCAGCAGAGTGCAGCAGGCTAGTGAGCTGATTTCTCATGCAGCACATCATTTCCTCCATGAGTTCTAACAGCTCAAAAAGTTTGTGGCCAGGAGAGCCAAATAACAAAAAACAAAACCCCCAAAAAATAAAGGATACACACATTTAGTCACCCTCAGAGCATATTTGGGCACCTACACACATTGCACACTTTCCAGCTGGGACAGACAGGATTTAAGCTATTTCAGTTGCAGGGAACTGATACCAAGCTTAGCAGGATGCCCACACATTTCAGCAGCCCACACACTTAATACCTGTGATTGTTACAACATGGCAACTAGTCTGTAATTAGTACAGACATTGCCAGAGCTGCTTTTCTATTACTTATGAGTCATGCTACTGAAATATTCTTTATTCATTATCCAAGTCCTTTTCATTTCAGTGCCAGCCATTACCATGTTTCAGGCTACATAGATCTTTGTCAGGCTTGTCAAAGCCAAGTGCTTTCTGGTAGAGATCTTCATATTTAATCTGACAAAGAGCTACTTTACAAAAGAGTGAGATCAAAAAGGTTTATCTCTGCACAAAAGAAATGAAAACACCTTAAACACATCTCAAAGTAAGGGATTTTTCTCCTTGTTGCTTCTCCAGGCATACATTAGAACCACTTTCAAACTTGGCATAAATTGCTCTATCAGTTAATTAAATATTTGTATTTTAATGCCTTTCTAGTTAAATAGTGAGCAAAAAGACTCATGAAAATCTCAAAATTAATATGCTACTTTTTTTTCCCCCATCTTTAATATGATATATGGAACAGAGAGGGGAAATCGTAGCTGAAATGTATTATGTCAAGAAAATAAAAGAAGTATCAGAAAATTCCTTTCGGCAGATTCTGTTCTAAGCCTTTAGCATATACTAAGATTTTTTTTTATTTACTGTGTTATTAAATCACTAGGTTGGAAAATCCTTGAGTCATTTCAAACCACTGTCTCATTGATTTCTTATTCCTAAAGCATCCTTAATACAGGATTGTCATTAGAGCCTATGACAACCATCCCTTGATTTCCCTCAGCAGTGGACTAATTGTCTAAATACTCTTGCTGTTGAAGAGGAACAGTGGCAGATTAGATCAGACCTCAAGATCAGTTCTGTAAATAAATTACTATCCTAAATTAAATAAATAAAATCTGACATAATCAGAAAAGTTCCTATTAAAAACACAGTAACAAATGAGTGCCTCAGTTTGCTGTTTCCAAGCTTGCAGTCAGGCAGCAAGCAGGGACTGCAGCATGGCAGGAGACCAACCTAATAATAATAATATAATAAGTTATTATATTTTAGTATGTATTATATTTATATAATTATATTATATAAATAAGGAAGAAGTTGCAGACAAAGTTGTGTCCCCTGAGTTAAATATTTTATGTGAATGTTTTTTTTCTATCCAATTAATTTCATAATATCATCATGTTCTGCATTTCTAAAAAAAATTCAAGTTTTTCTATAGTGTTGCTATTCTTTTCCGTTTCAGCTGCATAATTACCATTTTATGACTTAGTTTCACCACAAAGTGGAATTCATTGCTTTATGTTTGGAAGATACACTCTCAAATGTATCTGTGTCTGAGTTGAAAGAGCAGCTTCAATTCATTTCTGAAGTTTCTTGAATCCCTTTGACATCAGTGTACAACCTTTGCCTGAAAACAGAAAACTGCACTCTCCTGTTTCCTACATCTAACTGGTTAATGTCTTCTAACTTCATTCTTCTGCCTCTGTTTTCTACTCCTCCTTACTTCTTGCTAATTAACTTAGAATTTCTGTTTAGAAAATTTTTAAAACCCTCTGAAAACAACAGAAGCAAGTAGTTGCTTCAGAGAGGAACTACTCTGCCTGCCAGATCTGCTCCAGAGCTGCAGCAGTTTTCCAAGCCATGCAAGCACCAGAGGATGGAGAAATGGTGGCACCTGTCAGTTCAACACTGGACCAAAGTCACAAGATTACTGGTACCAGTGATGCTTGAGACAGGCCTCTAACGTATTATCTCTGTCAGAGGAAATCAAACTGCAGTCAAGCATGATCTCTTACCTATTCCATTTAGCAATCTAATTATTTCCCAATTAGAGTACGTCAGAAATGCAGTACAGAATATAATCAAGAAGAAAGAAAGAAAACTTCCAAAGCATTAATCTAGAAATAAAAGTTCTCTTTTTAAGCTGAATTATTTTTTTTTAATTTTTTTCCCCCTTATCATCCATGCCACTAGTATGTACCAACTACAATTCAGGAGAAACCCAACTCAGTGGCATAATATCCTGCAAGCTTTACAGACCTGGAAAACACATCCACATCCTATGGGGAATGACACCAGATCCTTCTTCCAGATCAAAACCCAGAGGCAGTGGCTTGCCAAGGAGCTGTGTTCAGAGGTCTATGCTGCACAGAAATGGATGGATGTGATTTACTTGCTCCAATTGGAAGATCCCAGTTTCATGTCATTCAGGCTACCAAAACCTAAGGCTAAGCAGGCTGAAGGTTGTTTCTTCCCTCTCTCCCATGCTGGGACCAGCCTGCACACGGAGAGGGTCTTTTCACTGCTGGGAGCATACCACTGCATCACTACAAGGAGAGACAGGACCAGAGCAACTGGGATGAACGACAAGATGGGAAGCCAAAAAAATTCTGGTTTTACTCAGCTTTTTTCTTCTCCCCTTTGGAAATGCTTTTGACCAGGACTAAAAGCAGACATGCCTAGTTAAAAACCCAGTGGCCAGTTTAGGGCACCTTTTGACAAAGAAGAAGCAGTTAACTAAAAAGTTCAGCTGCAGGAATTATTATATCTGCTGTTTCTAAATTGTGGATGAAATAGTTTAAAATAACAGAAAATAATACAAAACCACCTTTGAGATGCAGAATAAGCTTCTCTATATCACTAACAGACACTACATTGTAAATTTCTTCATTAACTTGTCTCGCTACAGAAGAAATGGTGTTTCAGAAGGAATTCAGAAATTCTTTTTCCACATGAATAATTTGTATATGGAATTCATTGCAGTAAACCACCATTCTGAATTCTGAGGAGCTCTGTGTTAGCCAAATGATAGAACAGAATCTGCCTTAGCTGCTTTTTCCTCCACTTAACTAGTAAAACATTTCTGTTTCAGTGATGAGATAGAAGTCTCAGTAAAAAAATCACAGAAGAAATGCCCAGTTTTCTAACCAAGGCCTTAGGGTGAAACAGTTGATATTGACAGACTCAGCACAAAAGAAAATGACTGAGAATTTTTACTAGACTTATTATAATGCACAAATTCATTAAGAGCATTTTGAAGGAGCATATAGCACTCAAGTGGGATTTTAAAACAATATAAGGAACTTACAGATACAGAGATACATCTCTCCTGCTGCCCAAACTGTTAGATTTATCTTGGATCTAAAAGCTAACATTGGCAATTGAAGGATATATGGACTTGGGAGACTGAAATGAGTCTGGTTTCCATAGATTTCCAGGTCTTTAGCATAAGAAGGAAATTGGGAACTGCAGCTTCATGATTGTGCCTAACATTGGCTCTGCATAGACAGCACCTGCTCCACTGGAGCTCCCTCCAGGAACACACATGCAAGAGGCAGACTGTGAAAAACAGGGGAGAATGAGGAGAGTTTGAGCTCACTTGGTACACTTGTGATGCAGCACCAAATATATGAAAGACCCTGGTGAATGTTATTTAAACAGTGGCCCAGCTTTCAACCTCCTCATTTCATGTAGACTTTGTCTTTTAAAAATAAATTCTAACTAATTATTAAAGCCTTTTTTCAACTGCTTCTTTTCCCATCCCTCCAAATACTCAGTTCCCATACATTAAACCCACCACTTTACTGCATATAAAAATACGTTGAATTGAAATTACAAATAAAATAATTATTGAATTTGCAGTGAAATCAGAAGAGTTTTAATTGCTCAGAGTCTTGGAAGGCCCCAGTCCTGTCTGTAGCAGAATGCACAGAAGGATTCAGCTTCTGGATTAACCCCATGGCTTAATGGATGGATAGAATGTCCTGCAATTACCAGGTCACTGATCCCAGAAATCCTTATGGTCAGTGAAGCCTCGTGGTCAGTTCTTCCCATGGATTGTTTAATGCAGTATTTTTACTTCAGTCCTCTTCCCTGCATTGAGAGTTCAGTGTACAATGCCCCTACTGTTGCACTGCATGCAAGGAACCACAGACCAAAATTATGGGAAATAACTTAATTACTGTGCCAAGGCTTTGACAGCTGAGAAAATGGATGACTACAGAGCAAATGTCTTTTTCTTGCAACACTTTGGCAGAGTCCTGAGCGTAGAAAAGGCACCGTTCCCAACAACGATCAGAAGGGACAACTGCTATCCACTATTTAATCCTCATGGTTAACACAATATTTTGGGCTTAGTCACACAATGGCAAGCTCTCTTGGCACTGCAAGTGCAGTTTAGGTTTTCTCCCTAGTGCATCTAACACATGGAATTTGAGAACCAGCATTTACAAATGTTCATATTTTAAAGATGTACTATAGAGGAGCAGTGAATATTGATGTGTGGGAGCCCTGATTAAATTACACTGCTTCTTTGGGGGAGTTTCCAAAGAGTTTTTCTGCTTGTCAATATTTTATCTTGCTGGAAGATGGTGTCTCAGTGAGGTGCTTTGTGCAGTTCTCTGGAGGAGTGAAGTTTGTCCTTATAGGAAACTAGCCATAGATATCAGACCAAGTATGCATGCAGCTTTGTATTTCATTATCTGTCTTGGCAGTTACAAGTATCTCAAGGAGAAACCATGGAGGGAGATGTGTCAATAAATGTCCAAAAATGCATAAAGACACATTTGTCAGAAATTTTGCCGTAATTAGCAGCATTTTGTTAAAAAGTGGATATCAAGGATACCCCTTCTGATCACTGTAATTTCAAACCACCATCCTGGTTATATGCTGCACACCCTGCTTAGCAGCCATCTCGAAGCAGATGATTTTTGTCAGTAAGGAGAAATCAGAACATGCCAATTCATTTACCAGAGTGCTACAAGCTTTGCCACGATCAAATGGCATGTACCCATCAGAGCTGCTTGAGTTTTGGAAAGCACAAGGTAGTGTCAGGGAAGTAAATATTCCCCTAGGAAAAAGTTACAGAAGTGGTTGTGCTGGAAACAGCCAAGCAGCGTGGATAATGAGAGTCCTCCTGAAATGTCAACAGGTAGAGCAGGGACTCTCAGACCAGAGTTGCTACAGCTCAGCCACTTCTTGCCTTTTAAGTGTTAGCACAATACTTGTACGTTTCTGATTTGAAAAAAAATAATGAGAGTTCCTAGAAATTAATCATTAGCTTGTACTGGGAAAGAAGCTGGCAAAAATATAAAGAACCTTCACAGGTCACAGAGACATTGACACAGTAATGACTAGTGGGAAGGGTTTCTGTTTGTCTCTGTTCTGCTGCCAGCCTAATCAAATCAGCATTGCTAATAAAGCATATTTCCCTTTCACTGAGTTTGAGCTTGCAGAATTGGGTGTAACTCAAGCTGCAGCAGAAAGACAAAAAGCAGTTCCCCCTGCTCTGCTCTTTACAGGTTTCAGGAGAGAGATGACAGCAACTTTTATGAAATCGAAGTTCAAACCCTGACCCAGGTCTTCAGAGGCACAGGTGAGTGGGGTGAGCCCCCTGTTAAAGCCTGTGTCACCCACCTTTGCTGAGCTTTTCCTATGCAGAGAGCAGCTGGTTTAGGGCTCTGCCCAACTCTGCAGAGGAGCTCTAGCATTAGTGTGGCCTTGGAGGACTAGGGTGTCTGTGTGACCAACCCCACTCCTCCACATCCCTGGGCTGGACCATTCCTGCTTGGATACCCTCCAGGATGAGGTATGAACACTAGCTTAAGCTGACTATGCATTAAACTCCCATTAGACCTTATTTTATTTCCTTAACCCACAGCTAAGACTGGTTCTGTCAAGTAGCTTTTACCAGTATACCATTATTCTTTATGAAGGGAAGCCAGATGTGCAGCAGATGGAGCTGTCCAGGGGAGCATTTACTGACAGCACTGCAGTTATACTTAGCAGCAACCAATTTATGCTAAATGCTAACAAAGGAGCAGATATGACAAGCTCCCAACCTGGGTTTGGATACTGCATCTCCTGACACCTTTCATCATCCTCCTCTCTACCATGTTTAGCTCTGAACTGAGCCTGTGGCCAGGCTGAGGGTTATTGGGCATGGGCAGTGGCCACAACTTCTTCACCACTCACCAATGGTGAGGAGCAGGCAGTGCTTCAAGTGCACATGCAGGCTGGCTCCTGTTGTGCTTCACTCAGTGAACAGATAAATTTTCTCTTGTTGGTAGCCCTGAGACCTTGTTATTGACTCTGTGTTGGTCTGAATGTCAGTTCATATGACTATGAGGACCAGCTTCCTGCAGAGAAGCAGGAAACATGTTGATTTTCTTAAGTGTTTCTAAGTGGCCTTTCATACAAAATATAAATTACGTAGCCTACTGCCTCCCTGATAAATACCTATTCTAACTTTTTTATTTCACAGCTGTAAATACATCACTTGGAATTGTACATGTAAAGCCTGCTTAGAGATCTTTCCACCAGGGGCATTTCATCTTGCAAAAAGTGGAGTACTGACAAAATCCATGTCTTTGAGGTAAGGTGTGGTGGCCTGATGGTCTGAACCCATCATTAAAGGAGGAATAGTCCCATAGAAACTGAGATGTTTCAGAACAATCATGCTACCTTGGCTCAGTTTTGCAGAATACCTGTCTGTCCATAGTTGTTACCATGCCTGAAGTTGGTAGCATGATGGGTGCTATCTGATATATTACTTTATGGCAGTGGTAAAATAATGACCCCATAAATGCTGTGCTTGTGAGTGATGGTGTTTAGACTCATTGTGAGTCAACACAGAAAAAAACAGCTCAATGGCCACATCACATCTTTGGTTTTTTACCTAGTGAGTGTTTCCTACACCAAGAGCCCTAATAAGGCCACACCAGCATTGCTACTCAGCAGCCAGGTATTAACTCTCTGTGCTTTACATTTTGTTCTCCCCAACACCTGAAAATGGATTTGCTTGCAGAGAAGCACAACTCCAAACCACTCTGTGTTCAAAGGAGCTCCAGGATTCATGACACTTGTTGGGACCAAAATGCCAGCAGGACATTCTGGCTCCATCTCCCTGTAGATTTTACTATAGGGGAGATATTACTATTTATTTTTACTATATATCACCCAGGATTTACCAAGCAAGGTCCCTTCAAGTGCTCCACCTCTTCCCACACTTGCTAGCCTGAAAAAGTCCCCTAATATATATTCATTGAACTAAACTCCCAGGTACCAACACCTTGGTAAAAACTGCAGATGACACCTGGAAACAGGGAACTACTGATGCTTCTAATGGTATTTTATGTGCTTCATTGTGATTTCTGAAGACAAAGCTGAGTTGCCTATTTAGATGGGTAACATTATGGGGTCACACATAGAATATAACCTTACAGTATCTACCCCTTGACAATGTCACATTCATGAAGTCAAAGATAGATTATTTTGCCTCTTGAGATATCTTACACTATTCCTAAGTATAATAAGAAGAAAAATGTCTGTTTTGCACATCACTAGCTATTAGGCTATGTCTGGTTACATCACATCTATTGACATAACATAAATCAATGTCAGCAGATAAAATGTGACACAAATGTCATGTTGCATTAGATCTTAAAGGAGCTGGCAGCTTTTACACCATGGAGAAAAAGAGAAAGTTCAACCATCATACCTGTAGATGTTCAGGATAAAGCAATGCTAGCCACAAACTGCAGTCCACATTATCATATTCTAATGATGCTTATGAATTGAACACTTTTTTACTCTCTGTTATACTCCTATTCCTTCCCAAAGACATACAAACATGAGGAAGACTAACCTTGCCAAAGCATGTATCAGCAGAGAATTAATCTACTGAAAAATGGATAAAACATAGAGCCTGTCTAAAAAAACCCACCAAAATCAATAGCAACCTTTCTACTGATTCAAACAGGAAATGGAGCAAGGTCTCCTTGCTTCAGTAAATAATTTTGCTGTACAACTAACTTCCCATTAGAAGAAAAAGCTTTTTTTTTTTTTTTTTGGTAGGCTAGGGGTAAAAACAGAGAAAATTTAGAAACTAGGTTTCTAAACAAGTCATTTCAGAGCCACATCATGTAGGAGATAAGGACCAGTCTGACAGTACTTTGTAGGAATTCCCCTTAGCCATGGCTGCAGTTTATAACAATTACTTTCAGCAACCTGAGCATATTGATCATGTAGAGCTTGGTAGGAAGCTGCCTTTATAGCAGATTATTGTCATGAGGCTGGAAACTTTTGTGCCACACTAGTAACACTCTCATCACACAGTTGATTAATAACTTCTGTTGCAGCCACCAAGTCAAAACCACAGAATTGCAGCCTGACAAAGGGAAGAAAACAAAAAATGACCAGCGCTGGCATTGCCTGTATTCCTCACAGATCACATGCTCACCAGCAGTGAGATACTGCAGCATGGGGAGGGCATGAACTGCCTGAGGGATTCTGCTCCCCAGACATCACCTGGATGGTTTTCTTACACACTCAATCGCCTCCTTTTCCAAAATCAAGTATATATCAGGAAAATTTCCCTTCCCTGCTTTGTAGCTTTTAGGATGAAAGAAAAAGGACAGGCACCCCTGCAGGGATGCTGAGCAGTGACCTGAAAGTGATTATCACAGGAAGAAATTCAAGGGGCACCATCCAGGTCATGTGGTTCTGTGTGAACTTGCAGTGACCTGCTTCTTGGCTTTGTGTCCCTAATAGTGCTCTAGGAGAGGAATTGTGTTTAACACCCCTTTGCACACCAGATCCTGCTCTGCCGTGACACTCACTTTGCCATGAATCTTTCCTTTCTGATGGCATGAGAAAAGGCTCGTTTTTTGCCTGATTTATTATTCTAAAGGCTCTTAATAACTCCGCTCCTCAGCCCAGTTCTGGAGGAAAAGAGGGCATGCAGGGAGCTGCTGGGGGCAGAGGTGCAATTTGATAATTGTTGAAGTAATGTTCAACTAAGATTTTCAGTAAATTTTAAAAGGTACCTGTGCTCTTCTCCAGGCTCCCCACAGCAGCTGCTGTCAAGGGCAGGCTGTGCAGAAGAAAAACCACATCTCTGGGGTCAGTATTGCCCAGTGAGAGTTTGTCTTTTGTACAGACACTCTAATAAAGGGCAGTCGAATAAATCAGACATTTTCTCTGAAGTAAAAGCATTTCCAGCTTATCCTCTTGATCCTTCAGACTGTTATTCACTGTGTGCACAAAAGTAGTGCCTGAGGATGGACCCAAGCAGAGACACTAATTCAGTAATGAATCTGGCAGTTTAATTGTAGACTAAGACTCAAATTGCAAAACAATTCATACAGAACCTGTTTATAAGTAACAAAAAGGTATCTTGAGGCCTGGTAGCCTTTTAGAAACATCAGGGTGACAGATTCTGCTTGACAGGTTTGATAAGAATTTTGCCTGCTGTATGAATATTGACGGGTTTAATGCTTAGCATTGCAGGTTTAATCTTCTTAGCAGGTACATTTCCAGATCTGGAGCTGCCCTGTGTGCAAGGTCCCACTGTCAGGCATGCCAGCCATGCTGTGTGCTGCTCAAGGTGCTATTTAGAGTCATTTGTCCTTGAAAGGAAAAAGTTAATTTATAAAAGTGTTCACAAATGTGGTGTACTTGAGTGTCTCATATTGCCCAGATAATGTACTCTCAGCCAAGTGGATTTGGGATCACTCAGAGCCCCTGATATGTTGAAGAAGGCAGGGGAAAGACACACAAACAAACAGGGACTGGTGTGATTGCATTGCCTTCATCCTGCTGAGGGAAACAAGCCACTCTGGCACTGCTGCTCTGCTCCCATGTGCCCTACATTTCCCCTGGACATCTCTGTGATCAGGATGGAAGGAGGCAGAGAGGAGCAGGACTTCAGTGTGTTTATTTTTAGACCCTGATTGGACCACCTCTTCCAGCAAGTCTGTGTCCATGGAGGCTCAGATCCCATCTCCACCAGCCAGATGCATAATTTATAACTCCATTTCTTCAATGTCAAAGACAGCTGCACAAAGGACATGCAATATTGAGAAAGACCCAATTTTACTTAAGCTGTGAAGGATGAAGGAAGGAAGGAAGACAGGAATAGAATATTAAAAAATCTGTATATGAGTTTGTTTTCTGGATTCTGGGCCCATCTGTTTGTTTCTTCTACTCGTACACAGATAGATAATGTAGCTGATTAAAGTTTATTCTAGTTATTAAAGTTTAAAATCAAGAAAGTTTTAACCTAATTGTTTAAATTAATGAGCTGCCCTGCAAATTTTATATTTTGAACTAAAGTCACTCTCAGATGATCCTGCCAAACCAAATTCTTTCACCCAATTTCTAATAATTAATTTATTCCTGAAAGCTGAATGCAGCCACACCGTTCCATATTGTCCAGCCTGCTGAAACTGGGTTCTTATAATGGAAATATTCACACCCCTCAGCAAATGGAAGGGGCTGCTCAGGGAGGTTGTGGAGTCTCCTGCCCTGGAGACATTCCAGACCCACCTGGATCTGTTCCTGGGTGACTTGGTCTAGGTGATCCTGCTCTGGCAGGGGGGTTGGACTAGATGATCTTCTGGGTCCCTTCCAACCCCTAATATCTGTGAATCTGTGAATGGTGATGCAAATTAAGCTGTTAGTTTTTTGGTTGGTTTGGTTTTTTTTCAAGGTTCTTCTGAAATTCTGAGGCCAGTACCTATATGGCTTGTCAACAAGGGAATTCATAGAATGTTTAGGAATTAACTGCACAAAGATCAGGTGATATTAAAATAAAAAATTCTCACTGGAAAAATAGAAGCATTCAATAATGTATGAAACATAGATGTTCTTGTTTAAAGTAAAAGAAATGGAACGCTATATTTAAAAATTTTGCACTGATAAATGGATGCAAGGGAAAAAAATAATAATTTTGTGCTGTCTCTTAACATTCTTCCAAAAAAATGATGATCTGATCTCTATGATCAAACTTCCAATGATGTATTATATGGGATGAGATAACCAGATATCATCTATTAACTGCAGTTACCTGCAACCACACAGATCATTCCCTGTTTCTCTTCCTTTCTGTTTAGACTGCAAACACACTTGTCATGGAGTGTATGTCACTGTGACCTCTCACCCACACCATAAATCAGTGGCAGTTCTGTGCTGAGCTGCTGTGCATAAATCAAGGTCTCAGTGTATTAATAAGTATAAAATCTCAAGGCAGCTCAGTGCAGAAATCCTAACAGGGCTGTCAGCAGGAGCATTACAGCCTGGTAGCAATTTCACTCCAGCACCCAGGATTTCTATTTCTGCTCAACACTGGATAGAGCAAGATTCCAGTTTGCTTCAACTAATGCAGATTAGACTATTTTTTACATGTTCTATTTCAGAGGAAGTCCTGATCATTTTTCTTCTAGCCTCATCACCAAGTGCTGTGAAGCAGAGGTGGCAAGGTTTGCCTTGCAGGGGGTTGAAAGCATGGACAGATGTGAAAGGCAGAGGGAAGTGTTCCTCACATGCATGGAAATGCTCCTCAGCAACATCCATTTTCTTCTTATTCTTGTTTCTCTGGGACCTGGAGCCCTCCTGGGTCTAGACATGCAGCAAAACTGCATGAGAATAATTTGTTTGTACAGGAACTTGCAAGAGGTGTGAGCACCAGCATGGTAAACTACCAGAGAGAGACAAGAGAGGAGACTATTTCATACATCAAGTTGATTTGGGCTGTGGTTTTACTTCTCTACCCTTGCTAGAGTGAAGACACAGTAGTTGCTTGTATCAGTGAAGAAGAAAACCATGGCAACAGAAACTTAGTTCATATTTTAATTTACCGCTATCAAAATATTTGCCAACCACTAACTCCTTGGGAAAAAGGCATTTTTCATCTGTACTACACAAAAATGAGCACCAGAAGAATTAATGCACTGAATAACTGTCAAGGACTGCTGAAAATGTGCCTGAGACATGAAGACAACTGTATTTATGTGTCCCTTCAACCTATAGCAAACACCAACTAACTGGATAAATGTTACTGCAAGTTTGAATCGAGCTTTGGTGTCATTTTAAATTTAAGTGAAGCAAATTTTTTCTTCATTAACTCAGGAAGTGACATAATGACTAAAGGACAGGAGCTCCTGTTAGTGTCACAGGTCAAAACCTTAAACCTAGAAGATGAAGGCACTTCCAAATGGCTTAAGTCATAAGGAACCGTGGCTATTTTGTACCCAGAGGAGAAGAGGCATGTTCCAGAGTTGGAAACGTTCAGACCATTTAGCCAAGCTGGCTTGGTACTTACACCATCCCCTCCTCCACCACAGCTTTCCTCCTCCATCCAAGCAAGAGCCACAGAAGTGGCTTGCATTGCCATGCAGCTGCTGCCCAGCCAGGAGTGCTGTCCTGAAGCAGCCAGCCTGCTGCTACTTCACAGCTGGCAATGTGGAACATCTTTGGGTGGCTAGAAGAGGTCCAGGAGTTAGTCTGCTGGACTGAGTGCTCACAAGCCTGCTCTGCTACTCCATTCCTGGCTAACTCCAAGGTTATCCCCCTGCTACCCCACACTCCCAACAGCACAACTTCTCCACATTGCTTTGGTATCTCCCCTCCCTCCATACCATAGACTGCTTAATTTAAAGTGACAGAAAAGCAACCAGCTGCCCAGAGCATGTCCAGGCTTTACATCCTTATATTAAGAGATTCCCTGTCTTGGTTTTGTCATAGGAATTAAAAAGTCACGTTTTCCTCAACACTAATGCTGAATCACAGTTAATACATTAAATATACAACATACAGACTTCAAATGCAATTAAGATGACTACAGGTAGCATCATCATATTTCTATAAATGTTTTGAAGGTATGACAATCTTTTTTTGTTGTTTGTTTGCTGTTTGTTTCTTTTAAATATGCTTCATTGCCAACAGATAGTAACACCTACTGTCAGACACAGAAATGAGTCCTGGGTTTGTTTCCAGGACCTACAGAGACGTAAGGAAATTCAGGTTGTTCCCATCTGAAGCAACATCTCATTCATACATTTCTAGAGAATGGTATTTTCTCATATTTCCTGTTCTGAAGCTACTTCTTCCCCCAAATTATTAAGCCCCATTTGCCTACACTGAAGGCTGTGCTGCTGAAATTCCTTCTGTGTATTAGTCCATAATCTGGTAATAAACCGATCGCTTTATTCAGCCTCATGATTTTAGCAGGGAACATTATTTAGTGCCACGCACAAAATGCCATCTTTACTATGAGAAAAATAGCAACGGATTCATTGTTCAGCTGATGGGAGGAATTACCTCCATCTCTGTGTGATTCATCTTGATTCATCCCACGCCTGGAATCATGAAGGAATAATTTAGTCAATAAGCTCTAAACTAACTGCAGTCACTGGCCATCACTATGGACAGGTGGACAAAGTCTGGGCTTTGTACACAGTGATGAGGGACAGAAGTAAAGCGTGAAGCTGTCTCAGTTGCAGAGTAACAGTTATGCAGAGTTACAAAGCATAGTTACAGGAATGGATGATGTTCCCTTACCCAGGGCTCACTGTGTAAAGCTCTCTCAAAGGAGAAGGCAGAAAAAGAAGCAAGTTAGAGAAAAGGAATAAAAAATTTATGTAGGCAAACCAAGATCTGTGCAGGAAAAGAGTGACAAAAATTGAACTGTTACAGGTACTGACAAGACAAATAGGACAGGACATAGTAGGTCATACTAAAATAGTGCAAAGCCTGCTGCATGCCTGCTTGCACATAAGAGAAGCAGGGCACAGGTAACAAAGGGAAAAGCATGCAAGCAAGAAGCAATATGGGGAGAAGAGATCTGGACAATCAGTACCATAAAGCAGATACTCCATGGCACAGTGACCTTGAAAGCTGGGATAATGAGAACAACAGCCAGGAAAATCTTCAGCCAGGCTCTTCTCAGTGACCTCCAATGACAGGACAGGGGACAATGGGTGCAGCTGGAACACAGGACATTCCATGGAAACATGAGGAAAAACTTGTTCCCAGTGAGGGTGGCAGAGCCTGGCAGGGGCTGCCCAGGGGGGTTGTGGAGTCTCCTGCTCTG
>JANHGL010012048.1:0-27425 GCA_024611195.1 Ceyx melanurus | reverse complement strand
TGGAACCGAAGTTACAGATATATATTAAAATATTAATAATAATAATAATGTACAAAACTGTTTGTTTTTTGCCTTATTATATTATGCAGAAATTTAAGAGGAATTTTTTTTGACTTCTTGTTTTAAACAAAAAAAAAAAAGAAAACAAAACTGTAAATATTCTGTTAATATAAATGTACACCAATATTAAATTCTTAACATAGGTAGACTTTATAAAAATGGTTTCTAGAACCACTCTGGTTATTTGTTAACATGGTTACAACTCATACTCGTCACAGTCAGAAATTCACGCTCAGAAAGCTAAGTACGGCATCTATACTTCAACTATGCAAGAACTTGGAGGCAGGTCTTAGTGGATGTTGGGGGGAGGAAGGTTTAAAAAAAAATAAAACACAAAAAAAAACCAACCCAAAAAACAACCAACTCGCAACTCTGGAGACAGAACAGAAGTGGCATGGGAACGGGAAGAAGGATGCTTGTGTTTAACACAAAAAAATAGAGAGACTGAATTTTTTTGTACAAACACAAGGGACAGTTCGTCAAGGAAAGAGAGACACGCTCCTGGAAGGGAATTTTGGTTTCCTACTTTTCAAGCTGGCAAAAGCAGATGGAACTGGCACAGTACCATGCGGCAGACCCTTTCCTTATTATTTTTTTTTTTCAATTTTTTTTTTCTCTTTTTTTGTGTTGTGGGCAGGATCGCTGGCAAGCAAGGACAATTTTCCGTGGACCCCTTGTGCTAATTGTGCAGTGTTCTTATTGGAATCTGTATACAAGACAAAGTAGAATTTTAGGAGTGCAAAAAAAAAAAAAAAAGTCTAATGGTTGATTAAAAAAAAAAAAAAAGAAATTCTGATATATTATCTATAGTACATGAAGACCATAAGCAAATGTTTGTTTCAGTGTGGTTCTGCCTTGAACTGCTTTTTGGCATGATTTATTTTTTATTTCCAATTTTACTCTTCATCCATATGTAAATTTTGCCATGTTTTACTTGCTGTACCATCCCCCCTCCCTTATTTTATTTTTCAGTGTCCATGTTTTATATATCCTGGGCTTTTTCTCTCTAGTTAATTCAGCCATCCGCTACTATTTTCTTGGCTCTGTAACTCTTGTTTCCCCCCCCTCCCCATCCTCCCCCCTGCACCCCCTGTAATTTTAAACATTCAGTTTCCTTGTAGATCAATGAAGATAAATACAACATTGATTTTGGATGAAAAAGGTAGTTGAGTGTTTGTGTGTCGTAGCCAGTGCTGTTGACTCAAGGCTAATGGTTTATTGACGGGGCTGGGGGAGGCAGCTGGCAGAAGGGGCTGCTGCTGGCAGAGGGATTTCGTTGTGTGTGTGGATCTCTCCCAGCAGAAGGAACGTGGCCTGTAAACCACTCCAGAGGCGATAGCTGTGCTGAGGGGGGGACCTGGGCAGGAGAGTGGTGATCCCAGCCCTCCCACCCACCTTGGGCTCTGCACCAACCCAACCACCGAGCCCAGCATCTTCTGCTGGGGAGAAGGGAGTGCAGCCCCCGCGCAGCAGCTGCTGGGTTGAAGGGCTGGTGCTTCTGGCCCTGCTCTGGGAAGGCTGTCGCCTCGAGCGCTGCTCTCCAAGCGTTCTCCTTTGCTTCCCCGCCTTTTCCCGTAGGCTGAGAGCAGACATCTGCAGGGGGATGGAAAAGTGCTTCAAGCCCCCTCGCGCTGGGTAACTGATTTAACAGTGGGCGACTGCTTTTTAACAGCACGTTACAGCTTCTGGTTTTAAGTTTGCGTGTGACTAAATTACCGAGCGTAAAAAACTCAAATGAAATAAAATAGCAGGGTCCTTAATCTGATGAAAGGAGTCTTAAAACAAAATAGGCATTAAAAATCAGCACCTGCTCTCCCAGCTGAAACTGGAAGAACATATAACACATGGTGGAAGCGAAAAGTGCGTTGGACTCAGCATAAAGATACTCTTAATGCTGGCTCAGGGGGATTGTAATTCTCTCCTGGTGCCATTATCCAACAGGGCATCTTGCCTGACACCGCCTCTAACACAGACCTGCATAAATGAACCTCCCTAACCTCTGCTAGAGTCCACGGCTGCATCTCCCTGATGCAGAGCAGTGCGATCAAGAGGCTGCCACCGCACACTTCAGAAAATGCCAAAATGGTCCGTACCCTTTGGAAGCATTTGGTCCATGTAAGGCTTAAAAAGTGAGCGTTAAATCAATGCCACGCTCCCCTGGCATTCCTGAAGGATTGCTTATTGCAGCCACACTGGTGCCAGAAGGATTCATCATGACTGATGTTGTGGCAGCCTGAATATTAAAAGAGAATCAGCGGTTTGCCATTGACTGCAGTAGGAGGCGTTGCTCTTAGCTTCTGGAGGGTGACCCATCAATAACGCCGCACTGCAGCGGGATTCCTGTGGAATTACGTGCTGCCGAGTATCGGCCTGCTCACAAAACGGTTCCTCGTGATTAATGGTATTATTACCTAAACAGAGAAACTAATTAATTCAGCCTTACTCCTATAAGCCACCCCAGCTGAGCTGCCTTCTGCTAAAAAGAACTGTTGAGGAGGGACTCTTTAGTTTTTATGCATTTCTGTCACTGTTGAGCTTTCATTTTGTTCAGTTTTTACCATTTTCATTTTACTTTTGCCCATCTCCCTAGAGACTTCCCTCAGCCACTGACAAAGGGCTGGATATAGCAAACGGTGGGAGGAAGAGGAGGAGATTTGTAAGGCTCATTGCTTGCCTTGGGCAACCTAGTTTAAAAGATGCTCAGGAAATCATAAGGAGGGAGACCAGCGTTGGCACTTGTGTTACCTTCTGTCATAAAGGTGATGCCACGTGCCACCACAGCTCTGTGGAACCAGGCATGGAGTGCATCCATTTCCCAATGGGCGTCAGTCTTGGGCTGGTCAATAAAACAACCAGGAGACCATGGAGTGAGGGAAAAGGCCAATCTGAAAAGCTCTAATGAATCCTCAGATTACTTGTCAAAAATGCTGGGTTTTGGCAGAAGGATCTAACACTTCCCTTACAAGCAACTTCTATTGCCTAAAATAAGCATATAGGAATTGTTCCTGTCAACCTTTATGGTACCATAAATATGTTAGCGGAGACCCAAGGCAGCTGATCAAAGGGTTGATGCAGGGGAACCCAAGGACTCCACAGCAGCCTGATCTATCACCATCTGATCTGCAACACCAACATCACCCAGATCCAGAGGAGGGAATGTGCAAGAAGCCAGCTAGACAGGAATGCAATATCCTGAGAGCTTAGGCAGGGGTGAGAGGCAGCAGCTTTGCTTCAGGCAGACAGCAAGTGCCAGAAGGAGGGAAGAGGTAAATCGATGGTGCACAGCTCAGGCTCAAGCAGAGAAGCCCTTGGCGGTGGAGAAAACAGGGTTTGTGTTTTCTTCTGCCTGTACTGAGCTAAAACCAGGAAACCTTTACCTCCTTCAGGAAATTCCTTTCTGCCAAGGCCTTGGGGAAATAAGTACGTGGCAGTTTGGGGTGCAGATTTTGATACCTGTCTTATGAGACCAAAATGACACTGCCTGTTGCTGAAACTTGGGCTTCCCCGTGCCAGGGTCTGCTGGGGCTTTCCCTGCACACCCTCTCACAGAGCTTTCCCCAGTGCTTCTTGGTGTCCCTCTGCACAAGCAATTTGCTTTGGGACGAGTCTAGCCAAGGAAATAAATTAAAACGGGGCTTTGGCAAACAAATCCAGCATTTGTGCTCCAGCCCTGTGGTAGCGACGGGCTTAGCTCAGAACACGGTGCTTTGGGGACGTGGGCTTAAAAAGGAGCGTCACTGTGGGTGCGGCAGAGGTGACCAGTGGTGCCCCCTCGTGCCCACCCGTGCCCGGCCCGGTGGCATCCCCCCGCCGAAGCACCAGATCAATGCTTTGTCAGGGAAAAGCCTTTCCCAGCCTCTCACTGTGTTACGTGAAAGCAAATAAAAAGCAGGGAGCAGGGGAGGGCTGCGATCGGCCTAAATTACAGGATACCGTTTCTGAACATAATAGCGAAAAAGAAAGACCAAATGATGTTTTGAAGTTTAACTTGGAAAATATTTTTCCAAGGCCTTTGAGGGATGTGTGTGTGAAGAAAAAGGGTCGTCTCCCCTCGTGCCAGCCCCTGCTGCTGCCGCACAGCTGGAGGCCTCCCTGGGCAGCGGCTGGGACCTCCTTGCAGGTGTCCGCACGGCAGTTTCTTTGTCTTCTCACAAAAAACCTTCTGCTCCATTAAGCTTCCCTAATTGCTGCATTTATCATCAGCCATTTTCTGCTTGTTCTCTCCTCATTCAGCGAGGACGTGTCAAAATAGAGATAGAGGCGGGCGTCCCTCCCGCGCTGGAGCCGTTCAGCAGGCACCGGCTGCGCAACTGGCTGCTCAGCAGAAGGTCCCTCATTACCGGCGCGGCGGTGTCACACAGATCACAGCAGTCGGGCCGCGCTGGCCGGGTGTCAGGCCCTTTGCACTGAGCCTTGATAAAGAGCTGAAAGGAGTAAAAATAGAGGACTTGTTTTTTGATTCAAAACCCAACCAGCTTCCTCCTCCTCCTCCAACTCCTGATGGGAATTCACACAGCGAACTGCAGCTGCCCGCAGCAGGGTGAAGCCCTTCACCTTCCCCCCAACAGCAGGTTGAGGAGCAGAGGTGTTAGACACCCAAAGGAGAGCCGGGCTCAGCTCACACCCCCCCCCGTCGGCCTCGGTCACACCCCGCACGTCCCGGCCAGCAGCGGGAGACCCGCACAAGAAGCAGCTGCAGCTCAGCCAGGGCAGGGAGGTTCCTGCTGCTGTTTTTCGGAAGAACCATCACAATGCAAGTTGTAATTAGCTCTTCTGCAGCGTTTGCTCGGTGTTTTACCAAAACACGTCTGTTAATAAATACTGTTATTTCAAGAAAATAATAGACACTGAAGGAAGTGACCAGTTTTCCATAATGCTCCACTCTCTACGGCAGCCTCTCCTTTGCCTCTTCCAGCCGATGGAGAGCCGGTGTCCGGCGATGCGATGCTCCCCAGCCACGGCAGCAGTGATGAGAGACCCTGCAGAGAAAAATGCAAAGCAGGAGACTGCAAATCCAAATTCAAAGTGCTGGCCAGTGAGAAATGCGGTGGTGGAGAATGCGTTTGGGGAAGCTTTTAAGTTTCATTATTCGAAAGTCCTTCTTTTCATTTTGAGTGCTATAAAATAGCACTCCAAAAAAAAATCGCTCCAAAATCCCTGAGAGTGATTTTTGAGAGAAAAGCAGTTTGTTGAAATAAGACAGAAGTGAATAATTTTAACTTGAGAGGGAACGAGCCCAGCTGAGTACCACATGGGAGGCTTGTGCTGGGTGAGACCAAGCTTCAGGGGGGCAGGATCTCTTCCACATTAGCTTAATGGTACCGGGAGAGTCGAAACGCTGAAAATTCCTTTCTTTACTGTACCATGCAAAAAGATCCTCCTCTGTCCCATGTCGCTATAGGCTTGGAAAGTCCTTTCTTCTAGGTCAATGGCTCTTGAACAAAACCGAAGAACTCACCATCACCTGTAAAATCCTTCCTGGGGGCTTGCTGAATTACTGTCACAGGCACAGGGCCAATGCAATGCTTTGGAAGGAGCATGAAAGGATGTTAAGAGTGTCTGCTTAATGGCTTGTTGAATGAAAAAGCTGGAAGAAAACTGACCTAAAGCATTTTAGGTCCACTTCTGGAATCTGTATTATTCTTTGCATTTCGCCAATATGACCTGCAAGTGGAAAACCTCCTGCCTGCTTTTAAGGATGCATTCAGCCCCTTGTGTGCAGATTCCCACAAAGCCCATTAGAATGCAGGCAGCCATTCCTTGTCTACCAGCCAACAAAGGACTAGTGGAAAGAGAGAAAATACACGAGAAAATTTCCTGCCATATCTCAGAAACAAATAGCAGTACAAGGCACCATTAAGGCCACTGTGAAGATCAGCTGCCTTTCCACCTACCCAGTGATGTTGATGGGTCACTGGCACTGAGGCTTCTACACCTACTGTGGAGTGAACAAAAGCAAAGGGAGAGAATTTATGTTGTTTGGTTTGGGGCTTTTTTTTTAAACTAAGATGGCTCTTTGCTTGCTAATGGACATCTGAGAACCTACAGTGTGTGAAAAATGTCTGACAAGGGAACCTCGTCTCACTGGTGGTTTGCACTAAGCTCCTTTGGACGGGGGAGGTGATAGTACCATAAAATATACTTTTATGGCTTCCATTTTAAAAAACACACCTTAACTCTCAGCACACACAACTGGCAGCCCTGAGAAGGCTAAAACCCATGCATTGCTGTCGTGGGTCTGTACAGGCTGACCATGTATCTGCAGCAGAGTAAGCAGGGATAGGAAGCAGTTCAGCTATTCAAGCAATTAATTCAGCTGGTTCAGATGGCTCAGGAGGTCACACACATCCAGATTAGCCTTTCCAAGAGCTCAGCATTTTCTACCATGTCCTATGGAGTTTCACTGCTCAGACTCTGCAGAATTTAAAGGTTAAGCCTCAAGCACAACCCAGCTACCTTCCTGTCAGATACAGGATCCATACTGCATCTCTGGCCAACAAGTCAGGGTTACCAATGCACATGCCCAGGGCACAGAAGAACAACTGGAGAAACCAGCCTCCCCTCTCCCCCACAAAACCTGGGTCCCCAAAATCCACACTGGCCTATTTGGATCATTACGAATGAATGCTGTGGCAAAGATGCCATACAGTTCTTCTGCACCCTGCCTCCAATGTGTTCACTCGATGACTTCACACAGCCAGACACGGCCAAAAATGTGCCTCTGTGAACTAATGAATTGGTTTAATTGTCTGCCAAACCTGAGAGCAGCCAAAAGTAACAAATTAAAGTTTACAATCCTGTGGTCTCATTTACAAGGGGATAATACAGCAACTGTTTATTTTGTGAGATGTTGGAGTGAGTCGGGAGAAAATTACAGCTTCTATATAATATTAATAATCATCATCATCATAAAAATACTTTTAATAGGAAACACCAATGGATGTTTTGCTCCATTAACTTGCACTATTGTTTCAGCCCGTCTGGCTGCTGACTCAGCAGGGCAGGGGGTATTGATTCCCCGGAGGCAAAACTACCTTCATGGTCCCAGCAGCTCTCAGCAGCTTCAGGCTACGGTGGGAGGGTTCAATAATCGCCAGGGCTGTAACGTGGCAGCACCCGTGGGAGGGGCCGCGGGGCCAGACGGTGCTTTACAGGGCCACGGAAAATGGCTGCAGGGGAGGAAGGAGATGCCAGGGGGCCTGGAACCTGCTGGGAGACTTTACGGCTCCTGTCCCTAGCCTGGGCTGAGGAGGGAGGTGGGAGCAGCAGCTCTGCAGTTTTTGGAAGACGTGCGAGCTGCACCCTATGTGAAGCCAGCACGGTGCCAAGAGATGGAGGCACAGGATCAGCCTGGCATGAGCCACAGTGCTCGCCAGTGGCTGTGCCACCGAAGAGGAGGGATTGCCCGGCAGGTCCAGGGCTGCACAGGGCATGCGACCCAAGAAGACCCCCTGAGAACTGGTGTCAGCTCACGGCCCGGCGAGCAGGCAGCTCCATTTCTGCACCGCGCCTGGACGGGTCCCCGTGCCCAGACTCTGCCAGGGCAAGGGAAGGAGCCTCCCAGGCTGGGGCTGACAGTGAGCGCTGCTCTGCGGTGCTGGCCCGCCTTCAAATGCCACAAGCCGGCGACCAAGCAAAGCGGGAGGCGATGTCTCTGCCAAGCGCAGACAGTTTCGGGCTGTCGGCCTCTTTCGAGCCACTGCATCAGAAACCCCAAGTGCGGCTCCTCCCGTGCACAGGCTGCCCAGCGCCGGGGTTCCCCGGGGCTCTGGCACCCCAGTCCCTCCAGCCACAGGCTCCAGAGAGGTGGAGGCTTGCAAGAGGGGCTTTGGGATAAGAGAGGGTCCTAAATATGGGAAAACTGCCCTATTTTTTTCTGACAAGTAGTGAGGCCCATAGGAAGCTCAGCAGCTGGGCGAACGGCTGCGTCGCCAAAGGCAGCTGAACAGGAATGAAGGGGAAAAACAAATAAATACGTCCGTACATCCCCATGAAATGAATCTCTCCCCATTCAGGCATTTCCCTTTATTTCTTCCTTTTAGAAACAAGGTTATCGGGGCTAACATCACATCCAAACATTTCAGCACTAGCATTATACGGGATGCTCCAAGGTCAGCGCCTGCAGCTGTAAACTCATTAGTCTTGTCTTTTGTGAGAGAAGAAAGCCTCTTCATTCCTCTCTCACCCCCTTCCCCCCTAATTAAAATTAAAGCATTTCCTGGCCAAAAGTCATTTCTGCATTCATTCATCTCAATTCTTTTCTGTTTGGATAAACCACCCTCTGGTACTCCGAGGGTGTTATGTATACAAACTATAAACTCTTAATGGTCCTGCAGTGTGTTATGACTGGCCTAAAGAGCTAAAGCAGGCTCTGAAAAAAGTGGTTCTTGGCAACGCTGTGTATGGAGTTCAGGCTCATCAGTCATATGCAATTAGAGATTAAAAGTGCTTGATGGACTATAGGGGAGACCAGCATGGAAGGAGATTAGGAATGTAGGAGAGAAAAGGCAAACAAAAGCTTTTATCTCAACACAGCAGTTGCTACTACAAAAGCAGCAATGGGAGGACAGTGCTCATTTTCTAGAGGCACCCACAGCCTTTCCGGGCTCAAGAGCCCAGGCAGGGCCCCATCTTCATCCTGAGGACCACCCACAGCTCAAGCAGGGAAACACAAGTCGTTGGGGACCACTGGGGCCCAGGGATGTTGCTCAGGGAGGGCACAGGAAAGCCAAGCTCAGAAGGAGGCTCAGGCCACAGCCCAGGTTCTCAGGTCCCTTGGTCTGCTGCTCAAGACATAGAGCCTGGTAGCCCCCAGCTGCTGTCAAGGGCCAATCTGCCTGAACAAAGGCACCTGGGAGGCATCAGGAGGCTGAAGGGTTTATAGGGATGGGAGGGAAGAGAGCCTCTTTTTTCTAGTCCAGAGAAGTGTTTCCCAGCTGGGGTCCTGCTGGAAGTGGGTGGTTGGCACCTAAGTGCTTTTGAAAGGTTTGTGGCTATTTATCTCCTGTGTTTTACTCAGTGTGGGTATCTGTTGCACACTGAAGTAGGCTGTTAGGACAAGGCAGCTCCTGGCTGACCACATCACTGCCCGGATACACCCAAGGACAGGCAGGAGCAGGACACAAGAAGAGGTAAGATAAGCAGAGGGGACTGGCAGGGATTGTCTTCCCTGCTCTTTCCATAACTTCAGTCTATGCAGCCTCTCCAACCTTGGCCAAGCTTAAATTGTTGGGCTAGTGTGGGCTGCAGGGGGACACTGTAATGGTTCTTTTGCTAGTAGTGAAATGTTTGGATTTGCAGTCTGGAGAAGGTTAGCTCTTTTAGGCTATCCAGAGAGGGCTGCCAGAAAGCCCAGCTGATTTGTGTCAATCCAACACCTTGGATGGCCCCATGAGACAATGCATTTTTCCTTGTAGTGAAACATACTTATTTTGCCAAAAAAGACTTGTTTTGAGCTAAGAAAATGCTTGGCCCTGAATGGAAGGAAAAAGTGTAAATGAGCTGGGTAGGGAAGTCTCGATCCCAAGATGAAGTGTAGATCAGTCACCAAGGATTAAGAGGCCCTCAGTGCCATCACAGCAGCTCTGTGCTGGAGGTTTTTCTGCTCATCCTCAGGACTCTGGGCACCCTCAGAAGTACAGAGCCTTTTGCTGGGTCACTAACTCGGAGAATTAGGGGAAGGGCTCCATCAGCTGAGCTGCTAATGTGGCCTGGCATGTGGAAACAAAGATGCAGCTTAGCCTGCAAAATTGCATGAGTCTTCAGCTTTTCTTTACGTCTTCAGACACCTTTGTACTGGGGGATGGTGTGAGACAGTTTTTCTGTGTATGGTGGTCATTGCAGTCCAATAAATCGTTTCCTATCAGGAGATACAGGTGAGTCTGAGATTGTCAACCCTTAGAAATGAGGAGGCTTCTCTCCTTTCTCTATCCTAGCACAGTACTCCTTCCATTTGCTTTTCCTCCCTACAGCTACTAAGAAATCCAGGGATGCACTTGGCCTGTCCAGCCTGAAGGAAGGAGCAGACTCTATGTAGTTTGTTGCAGAAGTCTCAATCAGCTGTTAGAGGTTCATTTAAATGGGGTTTCTTGAGCATTAATAGACTGTGGTAGTGCATTCATAGCCAGGTTTCTTCAGGTTCTGCAAAAAGTGGTATAAGTGGGTTTCTTCAAGTATACGTGATTGCTCATAGCTGCTGAAGTTGATTTGAATCACTTGTTACCAGGCTCACCAATTTAGCCTGATAAAATGTGCATTATTAAATGGGGGAAGGGAACAAAGCTGTGTTCTCCCAGAGAAGAAAATGCAGCATTTCTCATCAGCAAAGAATGATTCCTCTCATCAGCACAGTCTGAGAAATACCATAATCAACCATTTGCACCATTTGCCTTCAGTCTACTACATTCCTGATCAGTCCTTGTGCTCTTAGCTTCAGATATGATGGATTCTGCCCAGAGCCAGCCATAGGGACAGACAAATCTGACCAACAGCTCTATGTGTATAGCTAAGACTGTGCTTGTATCAATGCTCCTTGACCACTCTGATTAGACATCAGTCCTACCCTCCGTAAAGCTGATGGTGACTCTGCCTTTCTATTCAGGAGCACTTACTGACTGCAGACTGTATGTGGACGAGGGATCCAACCCCTTGCCCCAAGCATTAGTACTTGCTAAAGAAACAATTGTATTTTGAAGGCTTTTCAACTTGTGTTGGATAGAAAGCATCTGCTGTGCAGGAAGGAACCATGTGACTCTTGGGAAGGTGGTCTCGATCTCACCCAGGGAAGTTGCTCACCAGTCAACATGCTCACTGGTGATCACACATGAGGTCATGGAGTTGATGCTTGGAAAGGGACTGGTCTCCATTAGTGCAGTAATGAGAGCATTGCTTTGGGTTGATACTCTGAAATGCGTGTCAGGCCTTTTCAGCCTCTGACCCCAGCTGCACAGTCACTGGGTGTGCAAATAACACACTCTGGATGACACTGAAGTATAATTAGTGATTTCAATATACTGCATAAGAACAAGCCTTGCTGGATCCCACTGCTCCATCAAGACTGGCATCCTGTTGAAGTGTCCCAGCATGCACAGGGCTGTCGAATCAGGGAGCACAGTGTTCTCACATAAGCACCAGGGTTATTAAAGCATCACTCTGCGCCAGCCAGGCCCCGCACACAGGCTGTGTGCTGGCTCCCAGGGGACAGTGGGCACCGTGCAGCTCGCTCTCAGCCTCCTGCCCTGATGGATGGACCTGTGTTAATGAGCTCCAAAGGGAACCATGCGGAGCCCTCCTTGCTGGAGGCACAAGCCTCTAAGGGAGGGAGTTAAAAGGGGGCAAAAAAGAACAGTAGAGAAAAGGCACAGGCTCCAGATAGCTCCTTTGGGGATATGAAGGTTGTGCTTGATTAAAAGCAGTGCTTTATGAAAATGTTATTTGCTATGCTTGGAAGATGACATTCAGTGCAATAAGAGTGTACAGCAAACCTAATATGCTCCCTATGGAAAGGGCTGGGGTGTGTGCCTCTGAACACATCCTATCCTCTTATCTTCAATCCCTTCTCTTTAGTAGCTGGGATTTTCCTCACGGTGCTGGGAGGTTCCACTTTTTCCCAAATACGTAGGCACTCGTCCTCTGTGGCAGTGAGCAAGCAACGGTGCAGAAAAGGTCTTTGATCTGAAGATTCACAACAACAGAAGAACTGTGGCTACCTCTCTGGGGACACATGGATGACTGGCATCAAAAAATCTCAACCCTTAAATCCCATGCTGAACCCTAAGGGTGTATTTGTTTTGGATGCCGTCAGCTTGGCTACACCAACACGGTTGGAATGAGCCTTTCAGAAGGTGATGCACAGATCTATTTCCAAGTAGTTTGCACTAGACTTTGTCTGGACGTGTTTGGGTTTTAATGCTTTCCCAGAACACTTGTAAATTTTTATTTCTGCTGAGAGCAGGGAGAAAGTAGCTGCTGTGCACAGAATAAAGTTGATTGTCTACAAAGTTTAATGCTGTTTTCTTGCTCTATTATTTGGCCATTCTGTGTTTGTGCAAAACTCTGGTTTAAAGCTTGCTCGGAGCTCCTGGCCTGTGCAAGGAAGAGAAGGGGGAAAAGCTATTTCTCTGCTCTGCCAAAATATACAAAAGTTTTATGTACCATGATGGAAAGTTAAGGTGAAAAGGGCTGGATCTGAGACAAGTAACATTTCTTAAATTTTCTCTACTTTTTTTTTTTTTAACAGGATTTGCTGTTGCTTTGAAAGCCTCCTGCTATTTTACAGGCAATAAAAAAGAGAGACTGAAAACATTTATTTCCTGAGACTTGCTTGTTTCTTGAGCTCTGTTAAACCGGGCATGCCTAGCAAAGGGAAGGGCTGGTGTGAGCCCAGCAGACCCTTCACCCAGCTGGGGAGGTCAAAGTTTGCCTGCCTGGTCCTCAGAACTGAAAGGTTCATTCTGCTTTGCAGCCCTTGCCCTGTGCCCTGTCCCGTGCAGCCCTGGGATCCCCTGAGGACAGGATCTGCCTCTCCGAAGCCACAGCAGCTCGTGGGCACTAGGATGGCCATGCAGGTGAGCAGGCTGACACCTCATTGTCCACATTACATTACAGGGGTACATTACATTGTCCACATTACATTACAGCTGGCTGGCTGTATTAATGTCCTCCTCTTGACCAATAACGTCACCTAGTGCCTTTCCCTTGGGCTAATCGGGGTTACAGATACAGGTAGCAATAGATCCTCGTGTCTGGCCCATCTCGTCAGCCCAGGGAGGCACGTGGGCTTCCTCCTGCAGCACAGGCTGCATCCAGGGCTCCAGCAGGATTGTGACCCTGTGCTTGGCTTCTCCCCATGAATCTCGACTGGTGGCAAATCCAGGTCATGAACCTGGAGACCAAACCTGCAGCTGCACATTAGGGTTCACAGATCATTTCAGAAGCATGTGCTGTAAATGAGAGGATGTGTGAAATAAAAAATATTTTCACATGATTCTCAGAGTTTAGCCTTCCTTTGACCTACAGCTTTACTTTTACTTACTGCCATTGTTTTTGGCTGAAAATTATAAAGTTGAAAGAGCATCTGTTCCAAATAATGCTGGTCAGGCTTCTGGATAACAGCTCAGCAGCTTCCTGCCAGGAGCAGTTGCTGTGGCTTCTTGATTACTCTGAAGATGTATTCAATGTTTGGGAAGGATAAGGGATTATCGTGAGGAAGATAGGAAATATTTGGTTGTAGAAAGCCTAGATACCAAAGGCCCAAATAGCTTAACCAGGATATGTTTAAAGACTACATAGTGTAAGTGAAATTCTTTGAGGTGAAAGAACATAATACAGCATTAAACAAATATGCTTGGGGTTTTTTTATTGGCTAACAAATACTAAATGAGTACCGATAGGATCAAGTTGAAGGCATGTATGCTCAAGGAATTAAAATATTTTAATATCTGAAGATATCACCTTTATTTAAGTTCCTAGTTTTTAAACATGATTCCCCCTTCTTTATTTTGTTTTGATAGGGAAATGTTCAAAAATGTGTTTTCTTCAGTACACACCAGGGCAGATATCAAAAACTTCGGAGTTGTCCCTTCAGTTAGGAAGGTAATCCTGCTTGCCTGCACATACCTGAACCTCAGAGGCTTTTCAAATACCCTGCAAAGCCTGGGGAAAATGCCCTCGCTACAGCAGATCCTTTCTGAGCAGCAGGGTGGATGACCTCAGTCTGCAGAGCTGGCCAGCAGCTTTGGCTCTTCCCAGACAGGTCTGGTTGGCTGCGGCTGCTTCAGCCCCACTCACCTTCCACACAGTTCTTCCTATGGCACAGCTGGGCAGGGTCTGTCAGGCAGCTGGAGGGCTGCTCACTGTCACAAGCAGACAGGCTACTTGTCCTGGTCTCTCTGGCTTGCTTGTGAGGTCACTTCATTAGCACTGCACTTCTAACCTCTCTCTGTTTAGACAAACCAGCAGTGGGATTACTGGTGGCATCATTCTCATTGCAGTGGTGCCACAGGGCAGCTGTCTGGGCTCCTGCCAGCCCCTGCCTGCTTCCCCTGCAGCCCTCCTGGGCTGAACTCCCCTTCCTGGCCAGGCTCCAGCAGAATGTCTCATGTTCAGCCAACCTGATTCCCCCATGAATGCTTTGATAAGTTTTTCTTCACTTCTCCTCCTAAAATCGTTGAATTCTCAACCTCTTTGGTACTGTTCCTCATTGTTGTGGACCTGTGCCCATCACAGGCACATGGCTTCATTTAGACCTCATGTACCATCTGCCTTTCCTTTTAATGAAGTTTTATTTTGGGCAGAGGACAGAGAGACAATCCCAATGAATGGGCAGCTGTACTACTTCATGCATGTGGAGGAGGCAAGTTCAGCTTCTGGGGGGGCAGCTCAGACTGGCACATGTCTGCTGTCCCCACACACATCTTGTCCCCCCTCAGTTTTACTAAGGGAAAAACCAAAGCTTCCCAATTCCTCACTTTCATATTCTCTTGACCACAAACTCACCATTGTAGCAACTCAGAGCTTTAGACCTTCATGATGAAAATTTTCTGTTTTAATATTGGGCTTTAACTGACATCTTAATTTCCTCTCTCCCTTTCACCTTCACCAAGATATTTATTAACAAAGATGACAGTTAAGTATAGCCACAAGATATAAAAAAAAGTTAAAATATTAACTTTTAAACAGAATAAATGTGATGTCAAAGTTTGACCTTGCTTCTGCTAAGCTGCTTGTCTTCAATGACACAAACTCCTGAACTTTTCCCTTTTAGTAAGAAGGGGCCATGGCAAGAGCTGCACCTTTGTCTCAGTCCAGTGCCTCATTGCTGAGTTCCTGACTTGAACTCTCAGGAGCAATAGCTGGAGAGTGGAGGTTATGAAGTCCGCAAGCCCTGGGGGTTATTGATAGGCTCTTGTGTCCACAGAGCCTGTGCTGGTCTGCATTGCTGCCAGGTGGAAATGCACAGCAGGTTCCTCTTGCTTCCTGGGTAGAGTAGGTAGATTTGATTTTGTCCTGATTTTCTTGCCTCCTGGTTCCTCTGCTGTATTGGATGACTGTTGCTTGTGAACATGCCATCATGTTTCTGAGCATCATTTTTTCTCCTTTACTTCAGTTCTGATTATTCCTGATCTCAGTACTTTTCTGTTATCTGCTCAGATGGTTAAACTGGAGATTAAATGGAGTAAAAAGTTATTACATTGAAAATTTTTTTTGGCTGAATTCCCCTGTCTAAATCCTGTGGGTTTTTTATTTGCTATAGCAGGTCCCCAGGCTCTCTGCTAATGTTGTGAAATGCTAATGGTTTTTCTCACTTTCCTGTACTCTCCCACCCACACCCCAACCAATATCGTGGTCTGTCCATCCTGAGTGGTTGCTTGTGTGTTTATTTTAAAGGCTCTGCTTCCCCACTGTAATACTATTAGTGCAGCTCAATTAGGCCTAGCACATATGGGCCCTGTGGTTGCCTCTGGGCTGTCTGAATCTGTACCCTAAACTTTACAGTATGGGGAACATCAAAGAAATGATACAATGGAAGCCATCCAGATTGACACAGTTGTGTGAGAGAGGGTCACTAATTTACACCTATGTGTAAAGACTCAATATTTTCTTGCAGCCTGAAGGTAGGCAGCTGAGTCCTGCAAGGATAACAACTGATACTGTGATGTTGGGCTACAGAGCAGTACTGCAAGAGGTGGATTCCTGGGGTTTTATGGGGGAGCAGGCTGAGGCTTGCCAAGAGGTTTCATCCAAGCCAGATGCCTGAAGGTAACATCCTCATCCAGAGTGTTTGGAGTATGGGAATAAACAGATCAGCCCTGAGCTAGGGACAGACGCAGGGTGGGAGAAAAGTTTCAGGAGTCACTTGCCCGAAGCACAACCCCCCGTTAATTAACAGGAAGGTTTCCATGTGTTCTACATTCCAAGAGGCTTTGCTTGGCAGCCCTGACAATCATTCCCAATGCACATTAAGAAGGGAAATTTGGACAGTTCATAATTCTTTGTTGCCTGCTGTGCATTGAGCACAGACTTTTGCATCTGCCCTGCTGCTGCTAGTGTACCAGGCAAATGCTTTAGCGGGGCTGTTTTGCTTTGTAATGTGGTCATGTGAACAGCTGGCAAGCTAAGCCATATCCCTCCTACGCCCATGTGCTGTAGAGGCTGAAGCTTTGCTGAAACATTCATTTTTCTAACATCCTGCAAGACACAACACAGCCCTGCGATCTGCTGCCCGTCATGCACAAGCCAGCTGCAGGTGGTGAGAGGGCAGATTACAACAGCATCAGTTGAAATCTGTGGGTTTATTCCCATACCAAAAAATTCCAAAAGCCTACAGGTAATTATCATCTGAGTTTTCCATTAAATGTAGCTCAATATTCACAAGTCATTGAGAAGAAAAACAACCAACCAAACAAAAAAGGGGGTGGGGGGTTACACACTTATTATTCCCCAGAACATATAAAGAGTTGCACTTTCAAGGCACTGCTCAGAAAAGCCTAAGCACACACAATATATAAAGGTGGTTGCAGAAGTAGGACATCCAAAGCAACCTCCACCTGGCCTTGTAGTGACTTACATAATGACCACAAATTGGCAATTTAGGCCTGAATTTAAGAAGGTAATGGAGGGGGGTGGATTTTTTGCTTTGTTTCCTTGTCCTGTTGCTGGGCAGCTTCGATGAGAGGTGGTTGGGCAAAGCAGCCTAGAGGTGCTTTGCAGCCACAGAACATTTCCACAGGGACGTGGTGATCGCTGGAGCTCAAAGCTGTTCTCCACCATTGCCATAGGGTAAACCTTCTGCATGCTGCACAGCTCCTGCACTGCCTCTGCTACTGGGGTAAGGGGGACTAAGGTAACTGGGATGCACTGGTGAACATGGAGCTAAATTTGCAGTTAATTCAGTGATTCATAGGCTGTGCCACTCTCCACCAAAGGTGGCTTCTTCTTTACAGGAGCTGAATTCCTGCCTCAGATTCTACCCTACTAGTGCTATATTAAAGCTGAGCAAAGGGTGCAATGGCCACTTTTATTGCTCAGGTTTTGGGCTCGGGCAGCTGAGCCAGCTGAACTGCCAAAGCATGTCCAGCTGCTGCAGCATTGCCTCATCCCCAGGACAGCTTTCCCTCAGTGCAGGCCATGGGTCACGAGAAGGTGGCAGACAGCTGAGTTCTTGTGTCACAATAACTGCACTTTCTTTACTCGAGCTTCTTTATAGCCTATATAATCATAGCAATTAGATACAACCACTCCTAGCTGCATAGCTTAATTACAACTAATGTACATCATTTCAATTAATTTTAATTATATGGAAAATGTGAAGAGTCTGTTACTCCATTGTTAAAATCATTTGGGACAAACAAGACTAAAGTGCTAAATTTCATAAAGGACCTAGTTATTAATTTTAGCTCACTAATGAATGACTGTGCCTATAAATTCTCCAAGAAGCAGGCTTTATTTGAAGAGTTGGTACTGTAGATTTATGGATGTTCTGGTTTGTACAGAGAGATCCAGTCCCAGCTTTAAATGCAAAATGGAAATGCCCCACATTGCTGTCTCAAGCAATGAGTTTGCTGTCTCAAACTTCCACAGAAGTTATTTCATGTTAATTAAAAGTAACCACCTGAAAATTAACATCCACTGCTGCTGAAATATCACTGTGTGGACAATCTTCTGACAAAGTAAATCTTGGCATGACCACTTAGTTTGAATAATTTTAGCTTATAATTAATCTAACAGTTTTCTAAGACATTGAAATCTACCTCCTACTAGCTCATTTCTATTTAGTCTTTGAAATAAATTGTTTAATGTTCCTTAGGCAAGTTTGGAAAGTCATATTTATGATATGTACTATTTTTATCTGCTCTTATAAATACCACTCCCTTAGAAATAAAATGTTTCTGGAGTTTACTACATTAAAAGGAAAAGAAAACATAGCAGAAACTTTGAGTCCTGTTTTAAAGCATAAAAGGGTTTATCTTATCTAGAGCAACCGGTACAGGATAACCAGTGTTATCTTATCACCACATATTGATGTCAGGGTTTAAAAGGACTTGAGGCTGTTATGCTACATGGAGCAGAACTCCTACACTGATAAACACTGATAAAGCCACAGTTCTCTAATCTAAACTACACCTTCTTTCTGCCCCAAATACACATGAGAAGAGCCAGAAGCATTTTTCCTAGCACAGCACAATCCTCTGAGTGAGGCTGGGCAGCTTGGCTTGCTGGTGCTGCCGGGGAAGGTCCCTGAGCGTAGCCAAGACCGACAGCAGCCTCAAGGAGAAGAAATGAATCCCGTCTCCAGGCTGAGCCCATGGCCATGGCTGAACTCCAGCCTTCCAGGAATAACCTGAACCAAAGGCATGGGCTTTTGGCAAAGGGTGATGTCCATGTGAGAAGGTAATGAATGGGCTTAAAACCAATTATCTTCTTTAAGTGGCAGCAGCCCACACTTGCAGTGCTAACTGTACCAGCTTCTACAACCTGCTGGAATCATGTGTAACGTTCTTGGAATCATGTTCCTCTTCTTCAAGAAGGGATGTGCAGCCCTAAGGCCTTTGCTGGGGGGGAAAAAAAAAAAGAAAAAAAAAAAAAAAAGAAAAAAAAAAAAGAGACACACACAAAGGGAATTGGGTCCTGCAAAGTTAGATGTTGTCAGTCGTGGGATGCAGGCTGAGAATCCAGATTGCATAGATGGTTTCTTCATGCCTGAGTAATGTGGATGCCAGCAGCTGATGTTAATGTAATCTCTGTGTTAAATCTCCCTTTGAATCAGCCTTCTGGAAGAACAGTGTGGATCCCAGTTAACAACACCCTGATGTAAGAGTGCCCATGCTCATTAGAAGCACACTAATGACTTCAGGGGTTCTGCTTTGCCCTGCACAGCCAGCTGCTGCCCTCCAGCATGGCTCACCCACAAAAATACCGGGCTTTGGACATGGCCTGAAGTTGGTCTAAGTCTGCTTCAGGCTTTGCTTCAGGGAAGGGGCTTCTTTCTAGGCTGTGGTAAGGGCACAGGTGTGACACTGATAACAATGTGTTGGAGCCAAGGGGAAACCAAGTCACAGACAAGGTCCCTGCATCACTTCAGTCTGCACACAGCCCTTCAGTGGGAGTGGTGCGGTGCAACGAGGCAAAGGGCAGAAGGATGTACAATAGAAATAAGCATGTACAATACCAGTAACCAACATGAAAGCTCATTGCAAGGACCAAAGTACAAGGCTGAGATAGTCACGCTGCAGATGTTTGAAATGTAGTACATAGGACACCCACATAATCTATGTGTGAACTCAGAGCCTGACACCTCCTGCCTGCTTGTGCAATTCCAATTAAATTTGGTATGTTAATCTCTCTATTCTTAATAGAAACTCGCTTGCTCTCTCTCACCTTCGTTTTTCTGCCAACTGCAGATAAAACACCCAGTCAATCCTCTGCTTACTTGATCCTAAGGTGAAGCGATCAAACAAGCTTGCAACCTCACTGAAGGATCACACAGAATGAGAAAGTGGGCTGCGAGGCAGATTAGTGAAATCACTTCCATTACAGCTCCAAGCATGGACATCTGCTGTCTTGGCAAGTTTCTTTTACAAGGCTAACTTTCCTCTCTTTTCCTTCAGCTTTGCTGTGATGTCAATGTCCCTTTCTGCCAGCACTCAGGATAAAACTCCCCAATTTGGAAGCCTGGCAGCTTTGAAAGGTTTGATGTTGCTCTCTCTGATGAGCTGCACCAGCTTCTTTCATTTCAGTAGAGCTGCTCCATCCAGATGTAGATGTCATGACACATATGGTACAACATGCAGCCTCGCTGTGTTGCCTTGAGCTGACAGAGTGTGATTCCCAGCCGTGTGGCAGCAGAGCCACACTGCTCTACAGTCCTGGGGACCAAGATTCTGCTAACTCTTTCCGTGCTTTTTTATAAACAATAGGTGGCAATTTTACCAATTAAGTATGTGGGGAAGCAGCAAGTTTGGATCAGATGCACACAGCAGCTGCCACAGCATGACTACGCAGCACAGAGAGGCTGCAAGCACTTAAGCAAGGCAGAATTATCATAGCACAAGATTAGTTCAGATATCATAAAACACCATTCCACTTCCAACAGCTCCCCACCAGGAAATCTCCACCCATCCCTGTGGTTAAGATGTCTATCTGTCCTGCAGTGTTGATTGTACTGGCCTGCCACTTTGCTGTGGTTTATGTAGGCGGCCCAACTTAACAAACCTGGACAGTAAGGGCATTCCAGTGCTGGGTTGGATAGTCCAAAGATGAATGTAAGTCATGTAGTTCTGCTTGAACCTGCGGTTTAAAGCTTCTAATTGCTAACTTTCATCTTTTACCAGCATAAATAATAAATGTGGCGTGTTCCCCATTTTCCATCACCACCACATTATTAAAGCAATAAAACAATTTCAAAGGTGTGGTTATCATAAGCTAATGGCACCTCTAGGGGATTAGTAACACCCCAGGAGACTTCTTAGTCTCAAAAAACCCGATACCCCCTGTCAGTCTCTATTAGCTCAGTGGTGTGAGAGTGTGTGCACAGAGCTCCCTGCTCATGCTATGCCACTTGGCACACAAGACAAGTTAAGTGACACAACTGCAGGCATAATTAGGTCAGGAGATGCTTCCAGGCAGACAATTAAATAAAAGAGAGGAACCCTGCAATCACAAACAGCTTGGATTTTGTATACACGCAGGTAACCCAGCTGCCTACAAACCAGCTGCAGCTTTTTTCAGCCCAATAAAGGGAAAAAAAGGAGTCTCCCCTCTTACAGGAAGAAGTGAGGAGCATATGCTGCCTTACAGAGCACTGCAGCGTGAATGCAGAGCTCTTCTTGCCACACCTGAGAGCATCTCCTGAAGATCAGGCTGGTCAGGAGGGAGTAGGTGACTTTGAGAGAGCCATTCACCTGCCTGGAAACATCACTTCATGGGGTTTTGCAAACCCATCCTGACAGCAGAGATGTCTGTAAGGATGAGTCTGTTGCCTGCCACACCAAGTGGTTTGGGAGCACTCCCTACACACAACTGCTTTGTGGATATTCCTCCCCTACCTCCTGCCTCCCCAGTCTCTGTAATCTTGGTGTGACATCATTGGGAATTACATTAGTTTTAGTATCTGCTGGGGCATTAAGACCAAGCTATTTAGCACATCAAAACAACAGTATTAGCAAACAGACCTTCGTTTAAGGTAATTATGCACCAAGGAGACTACCTTATCTTTCATCGCCTGTTTATTTTGCTAACAGTCACCCAGATTCTTTAAGTAATACCTTCCCTGCTATCACTTATCAAAGCAATGATGGAGGTGGAAGACAGCTGAATGCACTAAACCAACACAGCAAAAGCTTCACAGGTGGGAGGAGGAGGGACAGCTGAATAAGGGTGAGAGAGGAGGGCTGTCTGTCTCTGCCTTTGTCTATGTATCAGCAATGCTAAGCTGGGAGCCCTAATCCTACAGGACATTGCACAGCCTGGAGTAGAGATGGGATTTGAAGGACATGCTATGAAGGCTTCAGGTGAGCACAGACATTTGCTAATTGTTATTGTAAATCATCACAGTGAAACTTCAACTCCCACTGTGCCCATGTTTCACCATCATCCTTAGTAAAGATAAAGGGGGTAAGGAGGGGAGGATCTGGAGGATGGGTGTAAGCCAAAGCAGGTCTTAAAGATCAATATCAGGCTATGCAAGATCTTTAGATAGACATTTCCATTCTCCCACACATGAAGGGTATATTCAAAGTCTATGGCAGCCAGTGGAAGGTACTGGTATGACCACTGCCTTAGCTACATCATCCAAAAGCTACACTGGGAACTGAGCTGCTTGATCCCATGCTCAGCTTGAAAATAATAATGGACAAAGGATTCTTAGGGACATTTAAATATATCTTTTTTACTACAGAATGGTGGGGAGAGAAGTCATGTAACAGTAGTGGTGAAGCAGTGGAGCTCTTGAGTTTGGGGAGAAGTAATGCAAACTGGATAGTCTTTGTTGTCGTTACTGTGAGGACTTAGTCAATAGGCTAGTTGTAGATAAAAATCCTCTTACTGTGACTCATCAGAAGGATACGCTGCTCGGGTCTTGCTTCTCAAGTGCATTCAAAGGAAAAGAGCAATGAAATGCCTTGAGAGAACAAGACCTTGGAGTCAATACTGCAGTGCTCAAATTGCAACCGCACCTGGAATAAGTGAACGTAAGATGTAGGACCTGTCTTTCTAATAAGAAAAGAGAAGAGCAGAGGGAACTGGAAGTAGCTCTCACTGAAAGCAGTGCCGGGACATGAAGTAGACAGTAATGCAAGAGTGCTGTGTAGCTAGCATTGCTTTACCAGAGGGGAGCACAGCAAGGTAGCTTTAAGCTTCCTTCCTCTCTTCATTTCTTGGCCAAGTGAAGCTGTACAGGCCAGAAACATGGACAAGAGTCACTGGGATACACTGCTAGGCACTCTGGGCAGTTTTGCCATCTGTATGTCCATCAGTGTAACATGCTTTAAAGAAGGTGAGCTTTAGGGTTCTGGAAACCCCAGCTGCTGGCACAGCCACAGCCTCCACTTTGACTATTTTTTTCAAGACAGGCTGTATATTATTTGACCTCAGAGCATCGGGGTGCAAAGAAGGGTATCTGGACACAGGAATAATGACAAGGGAGTGTGTGTTCTGGGGACATAGTCTACCTATGCTTTCACCCTGAATCCGATACAAAGATAAAACAAAGCAGAGAAAACTCAACTCTTTAAATTCACTCTCCTTCTCGTTTCATCCTGTTGTCAGACATGATTGTTGTCATGCAAAGTTTTGTGTTTATTTTCTGGGTATATTTATAGTGTTATGTCTGTAAATTAAAGGTCAAGAAACATTTTCTGCCAGTTACAACTAAGCAATGGAAAAATGATATTATACAGGCAGAAAATGGTGTGAAGATTAAATATCCAAGCAATTTTCAAGCAGGAATAAATAGTGGTCTGGAAGTTACTGTAAGCTTATATTTAGCAAAGTAAAACGTACTGAGTCTTTGTGACATTCAGAAGTTAATGTAACTATGACTGATAAGCAAAACAATTCAGGAAGTTATTTTGGGCCTTATAGCTTTTTCATATGTGTCTGATGGAAATAGTAATTTAATTCCTTTTGGGTATCGGCACAATCATGAAGATGACAAAAGCATGAACTGTAAACAAAGGACTGCAAGTGAATGCACTGTGCTACAGAAGGACATCCAGGGATGTGTAATTCATTCATAGTCCAATACAAAGAGTAAATTGGGATACCAGAGCACTTTGCTGACTCCACTAAATGGGGAGATTTTGAATGCACCTGGAGGAATAATACCAAAAAAAAAAAAAAAAAAAAAAAAAGAAAAGAGGACCTAGATAGACTAGAAAGCAACAAAATATGGAGATTTAATGTGGAAAAACTGTAAGTAAATCTGTCTAGGGAAAACTAATCCAAAACACAGATGTTCTCCTGGAGAGAGAAATCTTGAAAGCAATCATGTTAAAGCAGACAAGGAATGACAACAGAGTTAATGGTAAGTCCCTGGTGCAACAGGCAGCACAAATCAGGATGGGGAGTTTGCTTGCGTGCACTGACAGCCCACTGTTAGCCACTGCTCGCTCCCGCTGAGCGCTGCTGTAATCTCTTGCTCATGAAATGCTAATTCTAGCAGTGTGATCAGCAGAGAGATAACACAAAGTGGAGGCAACTCTAAGAAGTACAGCAGAATTATGACAAGCTTGGAGGAAACAACTCATATAACACATACCACTGCTGGGGTAAGATGTAAGATAGGAGATAAGCCTGTTCATACTGAAACTGAAATAAGTTCCATCACATGGCTGGTTTAAAAACTAAACAGAAAACTAGAAACCTAGTGGCAGATCATCCTTGTGTTGTGAAGTTTAGGGTGTCCTTTATAATTCATCTTAAAATTTCCTCTTAAAAACCTGCCTATTACTGATAGGCAAAACTCCATCCAAAGGCAGTAACAGAAAAGGCCCCATCTGTGACTTATTTTTAAGGAAAATGCTCTCTTCTTAAGAAAAAGTCACTGGATTGAGGATAAATAAAATATCCAGATACAAGGTCTCTGAAATGTTATTCTATACTCGGAAAACAAAATGTTAACCTTTTCTGGGCAGAAAGGCAGCAGAAGACAGACAATATTGGCAGTTCCTGGTGGTGACCAAGGTGGTGCTTGCCTGCCACTACTGCAGGCAGGTGTGTGGCTTGACAGCAACTTGGGCACAAATGCAACATGGGCGTGTTCTGCTGCCTGCAAATGGGGCTTTCTGTTCCATATGGTCTCCCATGGATACTATGGGTCCTCGCAACGAGCCAGTTAGGATGAGCAGTGATGTGCTGCTTCTGTCCACAGAAGTCCATGTTGTGGCCAGCACTGGCCAGTTCTGCTGCTTGCTGCAGCTTTTGAGAGATGGATAAAACTCAGTTCTGGAGGAGAAGTTGTTGGAGGTACAGGGCAATGACAGCTACCGAGGAGCATTTCTTTCCCTGTTTTGTCTATTAGACCGCCTGAGGTCTTCCGGGGGTTCCAGTGACTGATGCAGAGGCCGTGCAGGGATGCAGAGCGATGCCCAGAGGTACCCACCCACCATAGGCTCCCCACGGCTGCCTTTCCACAGCTGCTGCAGACCCACATTGCCATCTAGTGCTAGAGGAGCACAAGAACAGCCGGGAGGCATCGCTTCCCCGCTTGCTCCTGCAGCCCCCCCGGCCCGGGTCGGGCCCGAGGGCTGAGCGGGAGTCGCCCCGTGGTCTGGAACTCACTGCTCTTGTAGCTGCAGAAGCTGCGGTCCAGCAAGTAGATCTTCTGGCGTTCTGCCCAAGCCCAGCAGACGCTGCGCAACCCTGCCCTAGATCCCGCTTTACCCCGTGGGTGCGGAGGGGCTTCGGAAGCTTGAGCCACAGTTTCGCTTAAGCTCGAACGTTATAGCTGCTAATGAGCGCATCCTAGAACCCGTGTCACTAACGTAAGGCTCTGCAGAGATAGAACTAATATTTCTCTATTTCCATTGAGGCTTACATGCTGCTATACTTCCCGTGCACTCAACCTTCAGTCTGGCCGGGTGGCCCTGCCCTGGTGTGGGTGCAGACTAGAGCCTGAGGGGGAGCCCTGCGATGCCGCAGAGGGCTTTGCTCAGGTATTAATAAAGTGTGACAATTCCGGTGAGAATCAGCATGTGAATCTTATTGTCCTTGGCCAGGTTCCAGCTGGGTAGCGCAGCTCTGCCAGCTGTGGTTTGCCTGTGGGGAGAGGGCAAGGCCGAGCAGGTTGGGTCCTGCCAGTGTTCCTGCCGCAGATGCTGTGTGTCGGTCCTGGCAGCGCGCTGCTGTTCCTGTGTGGTCTGGGACAGCTGCTGCTTTCACCCAGAGGTGATCGCATCACAGTAGTAAATGTCTACCCCCAAAATAACAGGTTGTAATTACAGTATTTTCTGTGGCATCTTTTCGTGCTAAGCACTTTTAGACACAGAAAGGCAGGTGCTAAATATATACATATATAGGAAACTGTGAAGTGTATGTGTGCTACAAGAATACCTAAAAGCCTCAGGTGAGAAAAGGGCTTCACTGTGCTCACTGGAGTATACATGCTTAATGAAACTCAGCCTTGTCTGTGCAGAGCTGGCATTCTGATTGGGGTGGGACACAGGACTGAGCAAGAAAAGCGATTTGCTCCACAGCATAAAGCAGTTTAGTAGCTGACCCAGGTCTCCCAAGTTTCAGCTCACCAGACAGTCTTTTCAATTAAATGTTGTACATGGTGGAGTTTGTTTATTTTTCAGACTGTGGTTATGCCCCTGTAACAAAGGATTCCTAGAAAAAAAAAATCAAAACAGCCCCTTTATGGTTTCATGGGCTTATTGATAGAAGAGAAGCCAAGCTCACTTCCCTTCTCAGGCTGTAAGCGGGAACTTTGAGCACCACTTGGCAAGGATGCAGCAAGCTGGCATACTCAGCTGGAAGGATTCATTAGGAGATCCTAAAAAACTATACCAAGCAACTTGATGACAGAGCACAGTTACTAAACCTCGAGAGTGAAGTGGCAAGCTATGACCAGCAAGAGCTTGTGTCTTTCCAACAAGAGTAAGTACAACTGTGCTTTGCCATGGCAAAGATTAAGTGCAGAGCAAAGTCAACCTGCTCTTATCACAGGAAGGGTGGTTGGAAGGGATAAATCTTGAGGGCAAGTGTCTTCTTTGCACATCTGGATCTTCTGTCAAGAGATCTTATAAAGAAAAGGCCACTCAGAAGCAACCAACTGATTGTAAAAAGCTCCTCAGCCCTCACTCAAGCATACATACTCTGAGGGTCACTCATCAGGTGATGGGGAGGTAACACTGGTTTTGTAGCTGAAAGTTTGCACATGTTCAGAGGACTGGAATAACATTTTGCTTGAAGCCCCTTAAACTGCTGCTGCCCGGTAAGACAACATCCAGAGGATGAAACTGAGACCTTGCAGGCAGAACACCCTTTTATGGAAGCAAGAAAAAAATAGAGCTCCTGTCATTGTAAGATATTTCCCCCCCTTAATACTAATCTCAGTGAAATCTATTTAACTCTCCTGTGTCATAACAGTTCCAAAAGCTACATTTTTCTTGTGGAAAGAGGCAAGGATTTGGTTAAAAATATTAGCTTTTCATGGCATTTAATCTTAATTTCTGTACAAGGTTTTAAACCCTGGCTTTGATGCAGATCAAGGATCAGCTTCTTCCATAGTGCACTTCTGCCTAAGCCCATGCATTTAGACGGGGGGCGAGTTTTCTCCGTAAGGTTTGCAATTCTCAGGCAGAGCCTTATTGACAAGCACTGTGCTGAAGATATTTACATTCAGCAAGGCTCATAAGCCATTGAACATCTGTTCTCTCGTTAGCAACCTTCTCAGCATTTGCCCTGTAGGCAATAATCTACAGGACAAGTTTCCCAGCACCTAAACTACTGTAGGATAATTCTTTAACTAAATGGAAAGCAAAGCCCAAGGCCCTGGGAATTCGCTTTTATACAATAATCTTTTGTGTGCGTACTGTGGAAACCAGGGGATTATGGAGTCAAATCATGAGAATTCAGGTCAAGTGAGATTTGGGGGGGGAGAAGATGACAGAAGCACCAGTGGGAAGGTAGTGATCCCAAGGGAAGTAACGTGACGCTTGCAGATAAGCCTGTTCTGCTGTCATGGTTTAATTTTACACATCAGTATTAAAATTTCTGAGCATTGCTGAACATCAGCTCTCCCTTTACTGCATGAGATTCTTTTGTGTTGTTTTGGGGTTTTTTTCTCCTCTAGCAGCTGCATTATTTTGGAATATCCCTATATCTCATTTATTTTCTTATGCCATACCTCCATTTTCTAGCTCTTG
>JANHGL010012046.1:0-22538 GCA_024611195.1 Ceyx melanurus | reverse complement strand
GGTCTGCGTGTGACCGTGGAGCTCATCATGAAGGTTGTCCAGCAGAGCAGCCCGTGTCCGGTCCTGGGGGAGCGAGGAGGGGCTCAGCCAGGGGCACCGACCCACGGGACAGCTGGATAGTGCCCCCAGGGGCAGTGCCCACCCCTCGAGGCCCCATGGCCATCAAGTGAGCTCAGACACAAGCATGCTTGGGACGTTCATCCCCGGGCAGCATTACCTCCAGCTTTGCAAACTTGTCGGACTTGCAGCAGGCGTTCTCGGCGTTGATCAGCTTGGTCAGCAGGAACTCCCGGAACTCGGGGCTCTGCGGGGGACACCCAAGGGGGAAAACACCCACTGTTGAACACTCTGTATCTCTGAGCTGTACGGACCAAAAAACTCAGCTCACAGCACCCTCCAGATGTGGGAGCATTAGTGGGGAATTCCTGGCAGGGTCAGGGTATCCCCCTTGCCAAGGCTACTTTGTGATAGTACACGGCCTCCCACCCCACTAGTAAGTCATCTTTTCCCTAAGCAGATGTGCTAGGAAACATCTCAGACCCTTTTTTTGTTATGGCTTGGAATGTGTTTCCCATCTCAGCTCTTACCTTCTGGAACACGGGTGGGCTCGGCAGGGGTGGGCCAAAGGATGGGACATCCTCCCGGGCTGTCACCGACACCTGTGGAGCCAGGAGAAATGTTCTGTGAGCGCAACAGGGCAGCCCCTGGCACAGACATGTCCCTCTCCTAGAGGGTGGCTAGAGTGGGGTGGGTGATGCTCCTTCCAGCCCAGCCCAGCCCAGCCCAGCTCAGCTCAGCTCCATCTAGCCCAGATGCCCCAGACCCTGAGAGCCAAGAGGGATTCCCAAGCCTTTGCCCAGCTGCAGGGACTGTTCATCCCCAGCTCTCAGCAGCCATCAATGGCTCAGGAGACCATTAACATCCAGCTTTGGACATTAACTTCTTCATTCCTGTCTTCACTTGTGGCTCTGGATCTCTTTGTAGGAAACAGAGGAATACCAGAGCTCAGGCTGTGATGTGTCAGACGGGCATGAGCTGTTCTGAACCTCATTCAAATACTGAATGGCAGCAAAAATCTTCACCAAATGAGCATGCACATGTATGTGTTTTATACAGGTGTGCATATATACACACACACTATGTAATAGCACATACACAGAAATACCAGTGTGTATATCTGCATGCTTAATACACACATACATATGACAGAGGTGTAATACTGGTTGTACCCCTGAGCACGGGGGCAGGGCAGCCACCTCCAGACCCCAACCCAAGATGCCAAAGCAAAACCCATGGTGTTGTGCAAGCCACGGTTCCCCTCACCTTGTACGACGCGTTATCTGCCTCGGGGTTTTCCACCTGCACCACGATGTAGGCGTGCAAGAAGTTGGAGGCGATCATGTCGGGGACAAACGGCGTGTTCTCCTCTTGGAAAATAATTGCCACGATGTCATTGCCAATGTGCCTCTTCCTCTGGAGCTGAGCGGAAAGGGGGAGCGTCCGGTCAGCAGAGCTGCTCCCCCGGAGCAAACACCAGCTCTGGGCACATGGGCTGGGTGGCCGGTGGCACTGGGCAGGGCAGCACCGACACGTCCCGGCTCGGATGCTTCTGCACAAGGCAGCTCATCCCTCTTACTTGTTGCGTGTCTCCTTCGGTAAAAGGCAGCTTTGTAGAGACGTGAAACATTATCTCCCTGTCCCTGAACACCGTGTACACAGACTCTGCTCCTGTCTGCCCGTGGCTGACGTCCAGACCTCCTCGAAAACTGGAGACAAAGGGAAAGCCGGGGAGAAACCAAGAAATATTAATTGAAAGCTGAGCAGAGACCGCCGGGGACTGTCAGGGCGACAGAACAAACCAGCTCATTTATCTTTATCTCGCAGCGAGCAAACGGGAAAGAACAACCTGTGCGGCACGTACTGCAACCGAGCGTCACCGTGCTGAAGCTCGGGGACACAGCAGAGCCGCGCCGCGTGGCCGGGCTGACCGTGGCCATAGGGCCAGTGGTACTGTGGTGGGCAGCCCACACCTGCCATGCCACCCCCTGGCCCTCACCAGCGCCAGGGGGCTCTGCCCACACCAAGGCCACACAGGTGAGCCCAGAGCGCTGGACTGAGTGCATTTCCACACAAAGTTCCTCTCGATGATGGCTGAATATAGCCAGATTTTCTCACAACCTCAAGGCTGCAGGAAAGGAAGTTTTTCTCTCTTGGCAGCTCCAATTTTTTTTTTTTTGGAAACTCCCCCAGCTTTGTGCAACAAGCCAAGGCTATATTTGCTTCTGCTCTGCACATCCCGCTCATGAGCGAGATGACTTCTGTTCTCGCACTGTGGGTATTTTTACACAGGACATGGTCTCTTGTTAAATCTATTGGTAAAATCATTCTTTTTATTTAACTTACCCTTTGAAGTCCTGGAGTGTTATAGTGTCTCCCAGAAAACTTAAGAAGTTCTTGAAGGCGGTGCTCTCTTCATTATTGCCAAACAACTCCTCCTCTTGGGTCTGCAAAACACAGGGTGCTGAGCACGGACTGCTCCCCACCTCCACCATGCTCACCACTGACACTGGCCATGAGCTACTCACAGCCCCTCAGCCACCAAAACACCCGAAGGTGAAGGTGCTGAGAACAACTTCTGACCAACAGCAAGGACCTTAGGACGACACTCAGGAAATACCAAAACACAAACTAAACCTCCTTTGGAAAATGCAAGTCTTAACCCTGCCTTGTGTGTGGTATTTCAAGACAAGACCTTAATTACGGTCTTGCACGAGTTACTTAATCCAAAATAAAATGCAATATGTAAAGATAATTAGAGCAACTGTCAGAATAATCTTGGGTGAGTTATAAGACTCAGCTGCCCCCGCGTTCCCCATCCGGAGTCCCCCGGCTAATGACAGCATTTTCACAAGCGTGTGTCTTTGTAGCCCACAGTCCTCCAAGACAAATGTGGCTGTTTCACTGTCTAAACATATATCTGATTAAAATACCATGCCTGCTAAAATCCATTTTCACATCCGCTTTTCCCTACAGCAGCTTGTGGGCTGATTTCCATTCTGAATTTATTCAGTCACATCATTTTTTAATGAGTCGGGGAAACATCCGAGCAATAAAAGATGTGTTATTAGTGAGGACGCCTGGTAACACAAGGTGCTGCACGTGGCAGATGTAACTGCAAGGCCAAACTGGGACTTTTGAAACACGGGCAAGCGTGGACCTGCTCCCTGAGACTGGCACGGGGACACTCACCTGCCTGAACTTCTGATAGATCACACCGAACTTGAACGTGTTGTTGACCTCATGTTCATCATAAGACACTATCATCTGGGATGCCTGCAGTAAAAACCAGATACCCATTATTTCATCTGGCCATTCAAAGCACAATGTCCAAAAGAGCCAACCCTGCTGCTGGCTGGGCTCATGGCTCACTGCCTGCCAGAGCTGCCGGGGGGTATGGCAGGAGAGGGGCAGAAGCCAAATTTCCACATTATTAGGCCAAAACAGTGACCTGAGTTTGGTTATCAGCATCCCTGCAGCCTCTGACAGTGCCTGGATGCCTGTGAACTTCAGATGGGTATGATCTGTGGCCCCAGCACAGCTGATGGTGCAAGGAGCCAAAACCTCTCACGGGTTTTCTGGAAGAATTTAGTGGCAGTTCCCACAGCACCCCAGTTCCGTGGCCACAGCCCCACTCTTCAGGGACTGAGTCAGAGACAATCATCTTCCCCAGCCAGGCACTGGCTGGTCTCAAAGCTCCAGATGAGGCTTTGATTGCAACACCAGTAATGACAATGGACAAACAGAATGGGTCTGACATCAAAGTGGGGGTGAAATCGCCTCCTAACGACTGCTGCACCTGCCACAGAGAAGGTCTGCACAGAAAAGGCCCTTGAAAATGATGGATTTGCTCTAACATCCCTGGAGCAGTTCTCTATGGCAGCACAGGAGCATGCATGAGGAGAAGAGGTCCCAGAGTGGGTGGCAAATCAGCCCGGGCACGTCACCAGGATGCAGCATCCATCCCCCACAGTGACCCACCTGCCTCCCTGCCCAAAAGGCTTCTCGAGCACAGGCTCAGCCCCCCTCACTGGGTTTAAGGCATCAAGCCAAGATGCAGATTATGTTACACCCCACAGACAGTCGCCTTTTCCTCCTTCCCCATGATCCAATGGCAGATCAATACCAAAGTGCCATCAGCCCTTGGTGGCCAGCTGACAGAACCAGCCAGTGCCTGCAGGTGCCATCAGATGGCCGTGAGCCCTGGTGCCCAGGCGCTTGCACAGCACCACTCACACCCCTCTGCAGGTGGGTGCAAGGGCAGGGCAAAGAAGATGCAGTGCAAACATCCATGCTCTGTATTAAAGTGCCTGTTGGATCTTGGGGAAAAGGGGAGAATTAACCCTGTCTGACCTCCACCAAATACACAACCACCTCCGTGTAAGTGACCTCACCTTGGGGTACAGAACCGGGTTAAACTTCAGCCCAGAGGCATCGTCACAGAAGGCCTGTGGGCAAAGGGAAAGGACAGTCAGTGCCAGGCCCCTGGACACATGGAGCAGACATCCCTGTCCTGCTGAAGCTCCACAACAAGGCCAGGAATGTCTTATAAAGGAGACAAATCCAGCCCCCCAGTTTCATGAGTTTCACTCTTCACATCCTCCCATTGGGATGCCCTCACAGCCTGGGTGGTACCCCACTGAGGATGCAACAATGCAAGACCCAGTCCCTCCACGGGTCAAAGGTGATGCCAATTCCTCACCTCTTCCCCCAGATAGCAATCAGTGACCTGCCCAGGATCAGTGGGAAAGCAACAGCAGGACCAGAGCATACCACCACCCAACAAGTGCTCCTGGACCTGAGAGTCCAGGCACTGCTGCCCGCCACCACCCACCACAGCCCAGTGCTGCCTAGTGCCACTCAGCACTGTCCGACACTGCCCAGGGTGATGGGCACAGCAGAGCAGGCTTTGCTGCAGGTATCCCAGCCCAGCCTGGCGTTGTACCTTTGCAATCTGGGGGATACTGGGGAGTTTACTGAATCCTGCCAAGGGGATCCTTTCGTGCAGCGTCTTCAGTTTGGACCTGGCAAAGAAAAAGCACCAAGCAGACATGAGGGAGCGCCTAAGGCAAAGAGACACCAGCTGCAGCCCCCCCTGCTCGCCAGCCTGTGGGGTGCAGGCAGCGATGCTCCACCGGCTGCTGGGAAGCTCTGTTCTGCAGAGTTTGTTGGGTTTGGTTAGCAAGCAAAGCCTCAGTTTTTCTCCTCATCAAAACAGCTCTTAAAATATTCATCGTCTGTCTGGAAGCAAGACAGAGGTTGAGACGCGCTCGCAGAGGGATGGTGACAGAGGGGATTGGTGTTATCCCGTGTCACAGAGAGGTTTACACGCAGCTGCAGCGGGTTTAGCAACGGATCAAAGTCTCACGTTTGTTACTGGGGCTCAGGCTGCCCCAGTGCAGTCCCAGTACAGTCCCAGTGCAAGGGTGATGCTACCACTTCCCCCCACAACCCGAGCCCCTGCGTGTGCTACAGCCAGCCCAGCTCGAGCACTTACTGCCTGACAAACCAAGGGACTCCCAGGGAGAAATGTTTTGTTAAACAAAGCTTTCTTTTTCCATACCTGAGTATAACCCTTAAATATTCAGTGCCATCTGCCTCCTCACACTTAATGGAAAGGATCAGATTCCCAAGGCTGCTGGCTGTACAATAAAAATTTAAATGATCCTAAAAATAGAAAAGAGCAGATTAGTGGTGGGGGAGGCAGTGCGCCGATGGCCAGGACGCTGCTCCGCGCCCCGGCCAGCAGCCAAGGGCTCCTCTGCCACCCCAGCACCCTCCCACCCCTCAGGGACGTGCACCCACAGCCCCTCCTCGCAGGGTGCAGGGCTTTAATCCCTGCCCGCGGACTTTAGCACCCTGCTCTCAGCTTTGTGCGGAGGGACAAAGAGGATTATGAGACTGGGAGCAAGAGGGCAGGCGGGCGGGCGCCGTGCCAGGTGCCCCCAGTCCAGCTGAGCCACGGGGTCCTGGGGATGGACAGGGCATGCTCAGAGCTGGTGGTGCCAACCTGTGGTCCTGGGGGGGCCCTGCCAGCCGTGGGGCTGGGGGCAGAGGCCACGTCTGTGGCCATCACTGCCATGGATGGCCACCCACCCGTCCCCTCCTCTCCTGGCAAAGAGGGAAGTTGTAGAATTTGCTCACTGCTCTCACAGGTTTAGAATTTATCTTTTTTTTCTTGGAAGTGCATGCAATTTTCAGCCAACTGACTGTCCCCCATGGCAGGGCACCCACCTTCCCCAGGAAATGCTTCCTGTAGGCTCTGGCCTCTCCCTTGCACTCCAGCTTGTAGCCATAGGTGCTGGGGCTGAGGTTCTCTTCCTCCTCCTCGCAGATGCTGCTGTCGGACGAGGTGGGTGTGCCAAGGTTCTCTGGGTCTTCAATCCAGTAACCCCCAAACTGGGGCAGGATGATCAGCGGGTACGGGCTGCCCTTCTCCAGGATCTGCAGAGACACACGCTCATGAGGGGTCAAGGGGTGGGAATGGGGGCGCAGGGGCTCATCGCCCTGTGTCCTGCCCCTTCCCACAGCAGGTCCCAGCCCTGGCACTGCCAGGGACAAACCCAGCCCCTCTCTGAAACCTCTTCTCTCCCTCCTAGAAGAGGGTGCAGGCTGCTGATGGAAAGCAGCAGCCCCAAAGGTGGGAAAGGGGAATGTGGTTTGTCCAGCTCCTCTCAGAAACAGGATCTCCAGCAAATTCCCCTGTCACTGACAGTTTCAGAGAGGCATCCAGGGTGGTTCAGGGCACCCACCTCATCGATGCTGGGGTATGGGATGTAGTCTTCCTGGAAAAAGGAAGGAAAACACCGCATATGACTGTCTGTTCCACACCAGCTGCCCCTTAAGACCACAGCCCAGCACATCCCACCCAGGGAGCACTTCCAGCCACCGGCTGCACTGGTCCCTCCCATCCCAACACCCAGTGGTGATGGAGAGTGATGCTGGTATTGGGCTAGGTTGCCATGCACACCAATGGGAACCAGCCCTGGCAGCAGCGCCACTGTGTGCCCAGGGACACAGCCCAGGCACCCATCTCCACTCTGGGTCTGCAGGAGAGCTCTGCAGCAGGTCAGCCCTTTTCCAAGGGGCTGTAACCCATGCAAGCTTCTCTGTGCCATGGCAGAACCCCACCACCCCACAGAGCACCCCGCTGGAACACACCAGTTTGGACATAAAGCTGGATTAGGGATTTACAGGCACAGTCTCTCATCTTTGCAATTCAATCAGTGCCTTGTTTTTAGACAACATTCAAATCCTTTCTAGTCCTTTGAGTGACTGTCTTTGACCAGACACAATAAAAACCCTAAGATAAGTGGGGGGCACTTGAAAAAAATCCACACAAGGAACAAAATTCCAACCAACCTTATGTTTTTGGCTTCCAGTTCTCTGTTCTTCCAGTTTCGGTGCCTGTTTGGAACAAAACAAGTAGATTGAGTAGTTAAGATGTTTTCAGCAACACAGACAAAACCACAAGGGTATTACATGGAAATCACTCTGACACAAATGGCACGACAGGAGGGAGTCTGAAAGGAGGGAGGTTCTGACTGAGACAGGCTGGGCAGAGCTGCCAGGGCAGACCCCGTCATAACAGAGTGAAAATGGGTGATGGGGCTGTGGCAGGACAAGACCTGGGGCACAGCAGCACCACCCTGGAAATGTCCAAGTGTGAGGCAGGGACTATTGCTTCTCAGGCACTGGCACAGCACCAAACACAGAACACCCCACATCACACTCCAGCTTCTTCTTCCCTTCTCTGGGGTGGGTTCCGCAGGCAAAGCCCTGCACTGCTGTCCTGTGGGGACAAGGCACACACCAGGGGACACCCTGGTGCCCTGGCCCTCCTCCTCAGGCAGATCCTAATGTGTTTTAGCACGGGACAAGAGAATGCCTAGTCCAGACCCAAGGGGTACTGAGACAGGGCTGGCCCCAGCCATGCTCTGGATCAGATCCTGCGCTTTGCAACAGGTAGCATCATCCTGACGTTACCAGGGAGCAGTGGGACCGTGTCTCAGACCACCTAAACCTCTGGCAAACCCCCTTGGTTGGTTCAGAATCACCTCAGAGGAGGATGCTGCTGCCACTGCTGCTCTCCCTCCACATGCTGGGCATTTCTGAGCAGCTCTTCTTCACTGTGGGAGCTGGAGGTGGCTGCCATGCCCCCTCACACAACACTGGTGACCTCACTCTGCACAGTTAAAACCACCTTCTGAGAGCACAAGGCCTCCCAGCATGTTAAACACAGGAGGTGCTGGGGGACCGCTGCCCTTACAGCCTCTGTGGGGTGGGGAATGACCCACGTTGCTGGCTCACTGCTGCTGCTGCTCACCTGCATTTTTTCCAGCATTTCGAAGAATTCTGCAGACTGAAAAAGAAAAGAAGGAAATCTGTTCACTTAAAGCAGACATGAGGCAAACCAGCCCGAGCCACAGCAAGGCAGGGATGCTGCACCTCCTATCTCATATGGGCATTCTGGCCCTCAACAGGAATGGGAAGAAGAGACACAACTGATGGTTGGGGAAAGGGGATGAGGGAAGGGAAGCACCCACTGCAGCCATCCTCTGCTGCTCCACCATGTGCTGCCTGCTTCTGGGTACAGTACTGGAGCCAGGGACCAGGCAGGGAGAACACCCAGACAGCTGCCAAGTGCCACAGGGTGCCTGGCAGTGCCAAGGACATGGGGTTTGCTGAGGGCATGGGGCAGAGCCGGTCTTGCTGCAGGCAGAGGGATGGGGTGAGTGTGTCCCTGTCTTCACAGTCCTGCTGTTGCTTTCCAGGGCCCCAGCAGGAGCGGGTCTGGGCACACAAACCAGCAGAAGAAACAATTCCATTTGAAATGAAACAGACCCAGACTGATAACCCAAAAAAGCAAATAAATTCTCTGGCAAACGAGACACCTACATCAGCTCCTCCACCTCCCTTACCTTACACAGTGCAAGCCCTGGGCTCTGCCTTCCACCAGCTCTGGACACACCGGCAGCACCGGGGCGTCTGGGCTGTGCTGCCTGGGCAGGGTTAATGGCCTACTTGCCAAACGAACTAAAGAGATTAGCTAGAGCTCCAATTAAAAACCCTGTGTGGCTCCTCTGGAGAGCAGCCCGACCCTGCAGCAGGGAGCTTGTGCTGCTCCCCAGCTGTGCTGGTGCCCAGCTCAGGGGCTCTGCCTTGTCCCGGGCTGTGCCAGGGCTGTGGCACTTTGGAGCCCCATGAGCATCCCCAGCCACCACAGCACGTACAGGACACATGGAGCACGCGGCTCTTGCCCCTTCAGGAAGAGCACAGGGGGCTCAGGGATGACAGATCCAGACCAGGAAAAGCCCATCACCACTTCTCCAGAGAGGCATTGAAGCCACATCTGTCCTCAGCCACACCTTCCCCCGGGCAAGGGGGGGCTTCAAGAACCCCTGTTCCTGCCCTGATCTACCTGTGCTGGTCCTGGTGATGGTCACCACACTGCTGAGCTGCTCTGGGGCTGGGCAGGCACCAACTGCCTTTCCCCTCAGTCCTGTCGTGATGTTCAGACACAGATGACACAGGTTTGACCAGCAGGAGCACATGCAGGCGTGGGAAATCGGTGCTGTGCCAGCACACACCAGCCCCCAAATCACCAGGCACCAGGGGGGTCACCCCTTCGGCACAGCAACCACGCAACCTCAGCTGGACAATCCTGATGCCTCATCCAGCTTTTCCTGTTCTGAACTACATGCAAATAAATTACCTAGTCAAACTATGGCTGTAAATATTGGGACACTCCCAGTAAACTAGTAAGTGCTTTTTCTGGAGACATGACTCAGCAGCCTGGTCCCTCCTCTCCCTCATCCTTCCCCCACAGCTCCTCTAGCCCGTGTTTGCTCCCAGCCACTCACTGGGAACAGATTTTCTCAAAAGACAAAAAAAAAATGAGAAAAAAGAGAGAGTGATGAAGAAATGAAAATCAGATAAAGGAAAACCTCAGAGAGATTTTACATCGAGCAAAGGTTAGTTTTATGGCAGGAACAGTCTGGTGACTGCCTTTGGTGACAACAGCTGGGACAGGGGAAAGCCACTGCCAGCACAGGCGGGCACTGCCCTGCCTTGGAAGCAGCCCTGGCAGAGTTTCTGTCTTTACACTACGCCCCAGGTTTATCTGCTGCACCTATGGGAGAAAAAAATGAATGCTGGGCTCAGAGGAGCTCTGTGCCCAGAGCTCAAAGCACTTGCAAAAAGCTTCTCCTTATTTTGAGCTTGGTTTAGATTCCATTTTTTCTTCAGGTCTCTGTGACAGACAAATGCTCATTGAGACAATTAAAATAGTTTCCAGGTCCCCATCTGCCAGCAGCCAGAACCAAGAACCAAACTGCACAGGGGCACCACATCCACCTGCCAGGGCAAGTCCTCGCAGAAGATGCATCCAGGTATCTCATAAAGCTGCCTGCCCTGCTCGGGGACTTGTGCACACTGAAAACCAACTTCAGCTGGTCACAAACACAGCAGAGACAATTACAGCCCTGTGACACCCATCAGGAAGCCACGTCCCCTGCCAAGGGCCCGGCGCAGGAGAGGTTACAACACCCTGCTCAGGTCACCGAGGCTGCTCCAAACTCAACCCAGTTTTACTTTTTTCAGTGCAACCAAAACATCACCAGAGGTGAGAGCTCTGCTCACCTTCACTTGCCAGCAGCTTGTCCTAACCTCAGAAACGCAGAATACTCCACCTGAAATAGCACAGGTGCTATTCCCTTCCTGCTCACACGTCCTCACCCCGCACCGCTGAGCAGGGCTGGACAGTGACATCCCAGAGCTTCACCCCAGAGCAGCACCTGGCTCCTCTCCATCAGCGCCAGGCAAGGCACTGGGTCTGCAGCCAATCTGGCTGAAGCACATGGTGTCCAGCCTCCCTGGCACTCACTGGGTGAGGAGCACTCAAAGCTCCTCAAAGCAGCAACACAGCCAGAAAGTGTGAGCTTCGAAGGTTTCCCAAAGATGACACCAAGAAAGAAACCACTGCAGCAGGCAGGAGCCACCAGGGATGGAGTGCAGTGGGGCAGAGCTCTGCCCAGCTCCCCAGATCACACAGCACTCACCAGCACGCCCCATAAGAAATCCATTGTCTATCTGCATCCGCCACACAGCCACGGCTGCTGCCACCACCAGACTTCTTCACGGGCACCCAGCTAGAGTGGGCAAGCACCAGCCCAGCCATCCCTCCCCAGCCCTGACACCTCCCTTCGTTAATGTTTCTCCAAGCCAGAGCCGCTGCAGGTCTGCTGCTTTGTTATTTCAAAGGGTGGCTCCCCTGGGAGGCAAAATGCCCCAAACAGGTTGGGCAGGAAGCGGGTGAGGCTGTGCAGGGGACGAGCAGGTGCCTGCCAGGATGCACAACCTGGTGGGATGCACATGGTGGGATCCACAGCCCCTCAGCAGGATGCACGGTGGGATACACGGCCCCGCGGTGGGGTGCACAGCCCCTTGGCATGATGAGCTGTACCCCTTGGATGGGCCCTCACCTGGGACAGCTGTAGGGGGAACCAGGCACTGGGCAGGAGGCCAAAAATCTGACCTGTCCAGGTGGAAATCTGCACACACAAAAAAGCCACTGCCCTTCCAAAGGAGCTGAATGAATCTCTACCATAAATCCTCTCAGAGTCAGCTCAGGACAACCCAACCTGCTGATCCAGGAGCTGCAGAGTAAGCACCAGTAACAAGAGGGCCTTTCCATCCCAACACCAACTGGGGAGGAGCCAGGACACGACTGATTTGGGCAGAACACCTGCACAGCTATGCTGGAGCATGGGCAGTCTCAGCTGCTGGGAACTCGCTCCTGTTCCTGCTCCCAGTGCCCAGACCTACCCCCTTGTCCTTCCTCATGGTGCTAACTTTTGCACAGATCTCTGGGAAGCACCTTAAAGTCTAGCATGAAAAGGGCAGAGCAGGATGAGCAGTGAGAATGTGGACTCACTGTACTCACACTGTGCAGCATCTCATCACAGGCTTGGCCACAGCAGCGCTGAGTGGCCGCCCAGCATCCCCCGCGCTGACCACCACGGGCAGAGGACTGAGATGACATCTACAGAAGGACCAGGTCTCTGCCTCCCAACCACAACGTCACCCCAGGTTTCCCTTCATCAAGATGATGGCTCCTTAACCCCTGACATCTCCTCTCCCAGGCACCTCCAGTTCCATCTCTTAAATGTCAGCCAGTCCTCACCAGCCCCGGCCTTTCGAGAGCTGACACAGCTGAGCCCAGAGCAGCAGCAGGGACATGGGGAAGCTCCAAACACACACAAACCAACCAGCAGCTCAGCTCCCAGGCTGGACACCACATGGATTTCTCTCTGGTGCCTCTGAAGCTCCCTGTGCCTGCCAGAGCAGCGTCCAGGTAAGACAGGGGGTCCAGTGCGCATCCAGCGGTGCCAGCGCGCTGCTGGTGTGGGCAGCCGTGACCACAGAGGCTCTGCCAGCACCACAGGGACTAAGGGTGGAGGGAGGGATTTTGTGCTATGGGCTCAAGCTCTGCCTCGCCTTTCCAAAAGGACAACCTGTGCCATCTGCAAAAGATTCTGGAGCCCTGTAATCCCACTGTAAAGCAGAACAAGGCAGTAATCGCCTTTTAATTGCTTTAATGACGCGATTATAAAAACGAGGAACCAGCAGTGAAACAGGCAGCCTGCAGCCTTGCCTGAGGGCACCAGTCCCCTGCCAGCTCCTCTGCCAAAGCCAGCACCAGCCTCTCCCCCAGCCACAGCACCCAAGCACGGGCCGTGTGTTTTGCGGTGTCTCCATCCTTGAGATGCAGGAAAAAGGAGACCTGAGCGTTTGCTGTCAGGTAGTTTACATCACCTGGCTCCACCATTGCCTCAGTGTGGAAACTCAGCTACCACAGAAATGTCTCTGGCTACCCTGACAGGAGCTACTTGTGGTGAACCCGTGTTGCATTTTATCCTATTCCCCCATTCATTTCCATGTCTCAATTTGACTTTTCCCACTGAATTCACACTGAAGCTTTTCCCCAGGTCACCAGCCCTAGCTCTCTGCATTGCCCTGCTCGACGCAGGACTCCATGCTCCCCACTCGCTTGAGGCTGAGCGAGATAACTGGGAGCTGTGAGATGCCCAGTCAGCCCTAGTTCAAGCCAGACCAGCTGCCAGGTCCTACCAGATTGAGAAAACAGGAGGGGCAGAGCTGGGCAGAGGCAGCCTGGCACAGGCAGAGCGGAGGGGAAGCGAGCGTCGTGTCCCATGGCCAAAGGCAGGGGCCGAGTGGCCCTGGCAGGAGCGAGCAGCAGGTCAGACCGTGCCAGCAGTGCCTGCCTGCCAGGGATGCACAGTCTGCCTCACGTGGCACCCGGAGAGGGCTGCTGGAAGGATAACAGCACTGGGATGCTGCACCCCGCTTGGCACCGCCGCTCGCGATTGCGTAACGGGCTCGGTGGTGCAGGATGGGGCCCGCTGGCACGCACCAACACGCTGCCGGCTCGGCTCCAGAAACCACCTACTGCTGCTCCCTCGGGAACAGCCCAGATCCGTACAGCCGCTGCGTTGGAAGTGCCGCTCCTCACCAGCTCCACTTTCCAAAACCAGCGCCTCGGCTGGACCGTGCGCCCACAGCCCGGCGCGCCGTCGCCCGCGCACTCACCTTCATGGTCGGCGGGGCGGTGAGCGGGGGGGACAGCGGCCGCTCCGGGACGGGCACATCCGAGCTGTTCAGCAGCTCCTGTTTCCTGAAAAACCAAAGGCAGTCATGTCAGCTTCCCCCGTGCCCAGCAAGAGCGCGAGGTGGGAGATAAGGGCTTATCTGCCTTGCTAAAGCCGCAGGCGGGCTGCCTGTAAAACACTATCTTGAATCTGAGAGAGAACCAAGCAGGCAGCTTACAAAGATTACAAAAGTCATCCGCACAGCCCCACGCCCAAGGTGGGCTGAGATCCCTCACTGCCCCACCGAGCGTCCGGGCTGTGCCCCTAGGAACCGGCTGGCACTGGACACAGGGCCGGGGTGCAATGCGGTGCTGGTCTGGGTGCTGGTACAATGGTGCAGGGACAACAAGGATGGGTTTCTATGACAACCCATCCCCACAGATGGTTTCCCTCCATCTGGCATCCTCCCTGCCTGGGCAGGATTGCAGCCGATGGGCCTCCCGGGCATCATGGACAGCGGAGGAGGTGTCTGGCTCGGCGACACAGGCATAATACCCAGGGACACCCTGGTGCGGGTTTGGCAGGGCCCAGACAAGGGCCCTTTGGCTCACAAGGCGCCCAGTACTGGTGCTGAATGTGGGGTCAGTAAAGTTTTGGAGGATGTGAGACCCTGGGGAAGTGAGGATCAATCCCTACACCATGGACTTGCCAGAACAGACTACCACAAAACCCCCCTAAACCTCAAAAAGTCACAACTTTGCCCCTCCACCAATTATCTGACCAAAAGACCTCATCTCTTTCACACCAACAGCTTGCCAGGCAGACAACCGAGCCGCCACTCGCAGCAGCACTGCCAGATGCTACTCTGGGAGTCAGAAAATCTGAGATTTAATTTCGCTTCCTCTCATCCCTCACGGGTTAGTCCTGCAGAAACCGGGCCAAAATGTCCAACTGTTTATCTCGCAGTAACGAGGTTTGGTTACCATGGCAGCCCACCCCGGGATGGGATGGCACAGCACGCATGGCAGCGGGCACCGACACCTGCAGGACCCTCTCCAAAACATACAGGTCCTGCCAGAGGGTGGGCACCAGCCCCTGCAATGCCTACCCTCACCACAGCCCCCTTGCCCTGGCTCCTGCCCTCCATCCACAGGTCCCAGCTCCTGTGGCAGCAGGTGACAACCACATGCTGGGCACGGGGGAGTCTTGGTTGCCAGCAGCATGGGATGCAGTGGGATGCTGCGGAATGAGGTGAGGAGGCAGCAGGAGGCAGCAGGGTCACAGTGGGCACTGCAGGCAGGTTTTCTACACCACCATTAATGCCCCAGGGAGTGCAAAGCCCCACCATGAACAAAGGAGAGGCCATTCAGCTGCATCCCTGATGCTGAGAAAGTCCAGCTTCTGCTCTTCCCACCTGTATGCACAATTGCTCCTGTCCGATCAAACCTTGCTACATCCTTCAAAGGACACAGATGTATATATATGTACATACACACGCATTAATAAGTGTCCAGGAACCAGCTCTCTGCATTCTGGGGTTGCAGGAAGTTGCTGCGGCTCCTGCCCAGCTGCAGTCCCACACTGCAGGAGCCCAGCATGCCCTACCCAGCACCACGGCCCATACTGGAGCTTGACATCTCTCCCCATCACTACAGGAACAACTCCACAGCAGCAGCGAGTGGCCAGAGCCTGTGTCCCCACGGCCAGCACGATGAGATGTGGCTGGGGGGGCTGCCAGCTGCCAGCCTATGCTGCTAATGTATGGCACATATGGAGAAGGGAGCAGCAGGGAGCTGCAGCCCCATGGCTGCGAGAAGGAAGGGACAAACAGGACACAGATCCATAGATCTCATTAGTCAGTGAACAAGGAACGTGAATTAATGGACTTCGGTTGCAGCCAGGGGAACATCAGCTGGATGTCAGGGAAAAATCAGGGCTGGGGTTCATCAATCGGTGTCATAAGAGCCTGGGAGGGACACGGAGGGCTCAGCACAGGGCAGGGTGACACACCACTGTGCCAGCAGCACTGCAGCCAAGGCCAGCCACGGGCACGTGAGGATCCAGCTCACAGACCCCTGGGACCTGGTAGACCAAATCCTTTGGTTCTTGTAATTAATTGCTGATTGCATTTTTTCAGACCAGGACTTACTTATCCTGGGCTCAGAGGGTCCTGATGGGCTCCCCAGGCAGCCACAGGCAGGAGGGTGATGGGCTCATTGGCCTCTGACAGAGAGGGAAGAGCAGAGGAAAGCTGCCCCGTGCTGCAAGGGGCAAAAGCAAAGCAGGACCAGCATCTCCTGCCCCATCCCCATTGCACCCCTGGACACCCAGGGCTGCAGCACCACCCGGGCTGTGCCAGCAACACAACCACAGCCAGAGTCACTGGGGAAATACCCAGAGGTTGGTGCCCAAACATGAACCTGGAGCAAGGACATCTTACACTAAACCAATATATGTCTTTTAGCTTCCTTTTTTCAAATCACAGCAAGTCAAATTTGCCTTAGATTATTAGCTCTTACAGTCTTTTGATACACTAAATGAATTAAAACGCTGTGGGACAGTGTGTGGGCAATATCAGAATTCACATCCTGCCCGCCCGTATTGTTTAATCAAGCTCCTTCTCCTCTCCACACACTCACCATGACTCCACTGCTGAAAAAAACACCGAGGATGACAGATTTTTACTGTTTGCTCTTTGACTTTCTAGGACACTACAGCACAACCTGATCTGGAGCAAATCACTCATCCTTCGCTCTCCTTGCTTTGAGCCCCGAGCTCTGCCTGATTGCACTAATCTGCACGGTGGCCTCAAAGGCACAAAATGTATCAGACTTTGCAAAGATTAAAGTTACAGGGATGCACACAAATAATTTTATTTGATCTGGGATTTGTAGCAGGTTGCCATAGCATCATATTCTAAGTATTATAAAATCATTCAGACAACTTAACAACATGTTCCTCTCTCACATGCTGATTGCTGCTTTGGGGCCAAACTGCTGGAACTGCTCCTGCCGTTCCGGGGAGAGCAAAACAAACCCATTCACCAGCCGCCGCTCGCAATTAGCCTCCGTGCACTGGAAATATCTTACATTAAACTGCAGCCACAGGCTGGGTGATTCACTCTGCCATCGGCTGCGGGGTCAAGGGCCACCAGCCTAATTCCCAAACAGATTACCCACATGGGATGATAAATGAATCATGAGGAAGATTAGCACGTCTTGATCTGTGCACCGGCGTGCTCGGATGGAGAAGCAGCCCCTGGGGACCTCCCCTGAAAGTAACACCACCAACCAGTGGGAGCTCACAGCTCTGTGACCTGGCCCTCGGCTGGCACTGAGGGTACAAGTCTCTTGGAACCTGGAAAGTTCCCGGCATTCATGCCCAACACACACAAACATCCCTGTCTCCATCACTTGTGTGAGGGTCTCCTTGCCCCACAGGGGCTGGGACCCTCCCAGAACACTTGTGGCTCTTCCACTGAGTCCTGCCCCAGAGAGCAAGAAGAGAATGTGACTCCTGCCTGAGCAACCCGAGTGCAGACACCACCCAAGGGGGAACTCAGGAGTGGGGAGAGGAGAGGACAGGATGGGGAAAGACAGCAGGAAAAGTGCAATAAGCTGAAGCCTGAGCTCAGCACAGCTCCAATAAACAGCTCCCCACTCTCCACAAGAGACACGTGGCTCCAACATCAACAACATCACCAAAGGCAATGGCACTTGATCCCCAGAGGCATCACCCCAGTGCTGGCAGGCAGCTGGGTGCTCCACCCAGTCCTGACACCCTTGAGCCCACCCTGGCCACGACCTGGTGTCAGTGCCTGGGATGAGTGACAGCATCCTCCAGAGCTGCACAGACAGACACCAGCCTTTCCAAAAGGCAACGTGGGCATTGTTTTTGCCATTTTACATCTTCATTTTTCTCATTAGCCAAATTATGACAGAAAGAAAATGAAAAATCAGAATCCTACATACTTAGTAAATCTAATTAAGGAAATACCTTAACGCAGGTATGCAGGTCCAAGTGCAGGGTTTCCTAACGGAGACGGTGAGATCAGCACTGCCATCCTGGTAGGTCTCATCTTTAGAGAATCCCTGATCACATCCCCAGGCAAATTCATATTCTGATGAATTGTGTAACCCCCACTGACACACTGAAATTCTGACTGAAACGCCCCGTTCTGTACAGAGCCAGAGCTGCTGGGACTCCTGGAGCCCCCTGAGTTTTCCCATCTAAACCCCCACCTCCAGGCACACACTTCCCTCCTGCTTCCTCAGCCTAAAGCTTAATGAAAACCTTCTGATGCTTCCCACCTTCTCGTCTCGTTCCTCTGATTTCCCAGACAGGCTCTAAATTGACACGGTACGTTCATATAAATCACACGTGGGAAGGGGAGATGTCAACATATTAAGTGACACGGTGAAGTGTCTGACTCTAAGCAGTGAGCTCTGCCTGGTGTTCCACCGTGTAAATTGAAGACAGAGCACTGCAGGTTACCTTTATGCCTACGTCTAATTCCACAAATGAAACTTGGCCTAAGGAGGTGCAAAACTCTCGAAGCAACAAGTTCAGCCTGTCTAGATGCTGTACCCTTGAGAAGGACAGCAACAATTATGCTGTAAATTAACAGCCTCTATTTTTGGACTCATTTTTTTGTCCTTGATGGACACCACCTTACCAACTGCTCCCTTTTTAGTTTATTTAATAGTCAACGCCGAGTGTCTTTTCACAGGGGACTGTGCCTCTGTGCTGGTTTCCACTCTCAGGCCATCCCAGGGTGGGTGGTGGGTCAGAGAGGGTCAGCTCAGGGCTGTTCACCCTCCCTCTGCAGGGACTCCTCTCCCTCCCTGCTCCCCACAGTGGGAGGCTGCTGGTGCTCACAGACAGGGCTCAGTCCATGACCCTCTGCTCCTGGGACACCAGCGAGCACCTGCTGGTACCCCAGGTGCAGAGCAGGCTGGGAATGCTTGTCTGGCTGCTCACAAATCGCAAAGGAAAAACAGCCAAAACTGGTCTTTTTTACAGCAGCAGCAGCAGCAGAGGCAAGGGCACCTCACTGAGATTTTATACTTGGAAATCTGCAGTGAGTGCCCAGATGAAGCACCTTTCTCTGACTTTGAGCAGCTCTCCATCCAATCTGGGGACTCCAGGCGGGCAAGATCTCGCTGCATCATCACTCATCCCAGGGAGGACATCTGCAGAGGACACGTGCTGCTGCAGGGCTCCCACTGGCCTCACAGCCCTGAGCACCCCAGACCCAGGTTCCAACCAGTGCATCCAGTATCAGGAAGCTCTGGAACTTAAAGAGGCACCAGACAGAGCCCCCATCAGGGAACAGCTTCCCTGTGATTGACTGTGTTATGTCCTGGGCTCAGGCTGGCCCAGCCCTGAAGTGCTACCTCCTTGCACTGAAGTGTCAGAGTCAGCAAAGAAAAACTGCAGCATTTTCCAGTCTAGATTTCTTGCAATAAAATCACATAATTGAGAATTACCAGCCAGCATGGGTGTGCACCCAGCCCCCCCAGTTCCACCACGAGTGGGAACCACAGTCCTGCTCACAGCAAGGTGACATTTACTGCCAATGACTTTGGCTTTAATTACTCCCTAGCACAGAGAATAAATATTGGGACAGCAGTTCTGAGCGTCCCGGGCTAGCTCTGGGGGTCACTGCTACACAGGGTGGCTCTGGGGGTCACTGCTGCTCAGGGTGGCTCTAGGGGGGTCCCTGCTGCCCAGGGTGGCTCTGGGGGTCCCTGCTGCACTGTGCATTGCTCTGGGCTCTGTCCCAGAAACCACAAACACAGAGTTCTTTCCAACTGGCCAAGAAGTTCCCATGGGGTCTGGGCAGGAAAGTATGGCTCGATATGCAAATACTGGTGGAAAGATTTTTTTTATCATTTACAAATGTTGTCATCTGACCTCACTCGCAGTAGCAGAGGGAAGCGGTGACTGCCCGCAGTGTTTGGGTAAACCAGCCAAGGCACCCCTTAAGAGCAAGTCTCGTCTGCTCTGATTCCTGACCAACACAAGCCAGAAGCCTTGGGCAGCCACTTCTGAGCTGATTCAATAATTTGCAAATTGCAGAGAACAGCTCCCAGAAACCAGCGTCTCCAACCACCGGCGGAACCGACGCCGGGGGGCGAAGGGCTGCGGTCCCTGCCAGAGCGCCCGCACCCAGGGAAGGCAGAGGAGAGAGGGATGCTGCTCCTGCAAGCATCCCACGGAGAGAAGGATGCTGCTCCTGCAGGCATCCCGCCGAGACAAACGGGCTCAAACTGACGTCAGCAGTACACAGATTTCCACTCAGTGGCTCCAGGAGAGCCGCTGGTGCGTGTTCCCGCTGCTCCCCTCGGGGTCGAGCACAGGACAGGCAGAGCTGGAGGGAGCATCAGCCCAGCCCTGCCAGGGGAGCCTGGGGAAGTCGCTTTGCTGCGCTGCACTTTGCTGGGCTGCTAACAAGAAAGGGACATCGGCCCCTGGGGACTCTGCAGCTGCCACCCATCCTGCCAGACTTGCATATGGCTCATCGAAAGCAAAATTCAATTGCAAATGCAGAACAAAGACTGAATGTAGGAGGAAAAAAAGAAAATAGGAGCAGGTGGAGGAACAGAGTCCCTTTTGACGATGCCGCTAGCAGTCCCTTCCTTTTCCTGCAGATTATGTCACTTTGATGGCCCTGGCAGCTTGCATAAGACTAAGCAACTGCTGTAAAGCACTGCTTGAATTCTTGCAATCGCTCCCATGAAGGCTCCTCACTCCACAGCAAACAAGAAAAAAAATTCCTCGGGGTCGTGTTCTCCCCTCGAGATGTCTGCGTGACTCTGGCTGTCCTCAGCAAACCCCACAGCAAGAACTACACTGGGAGGGTTTGTGCTCAGCGTGATGGTGGAGAAAAAAAAATTTAACCAGACTCACACATCAGTGGCCAGATTTCTGTGAGAGTTCAGAGCCAGATTCCTTCCCAGCCCTCAAGTGTCATGCTGAGCTCATTCACAGAAATCGGGTACCTGAGGGGAAGACGATTCTGAGAAAAGTTCTGCTCAGTGTGACTGGTTTTAAAACTCTCCCTTCCCTCTCTGGCATGTTTTGAGGCAAGGGCAGGACAGTCAGCAAGTTTCAGCGGGACAATGTTCAAAGGAGCATCCAGGCCTCAGCCAGCAGCAGAGATGTCCCAGCACTGGGATGCTCCCTGCATACAGCAGGAGAAGAGACTCCAGGGGGTCACAGGAGACCTCCCTGCACCCAAGCCAGCCAGCCCCTCCAAAACTCACTGGCCTTTAGCTGTGGCCCAAGGTCCATGGGCAAAGCTATGGCAAGGATGGGCCTGGGCTAAACAAGTCCAAACCCAAGCAGCAGAAGCAGTAGGAATGGCCAAGCCCAATGGGGTACCTCAGCACAGCCCCTGCACCTATGTCCCAGCCAGGGCAGGGGAGGATGGGGGTCACAGCCATGGGATGGGAGGAGAGGGGCCACAGCCATGGGATGAGAAGAAAGGGGTCACAGCTGGGGGACAGGGGCCACAGCCATGGGATGGGAGGACAGGGGTCACAGCTGGGGGACAGGGGCCACAGCCATGGGATGGGAGGATGGGGTCACAGCTGGGGGACAGGGGTCACAGCTGTGGTCACAGCTCAGGTGAGCACCTATCTCTGCTGTTCATGCAAGACTATCAGGACTTACAGGTTGTTTTTCTCCAACTGTTCAGCTTTAGTGATCTACCTAAAAGGACAAGAAAATATCCCAAGCCAGCAACGTGTGAACTATCCAGAAAGGCCACCAGTAAGTAACAAAAGCTTCACTAAAATCCTGCTCTCAAGGGTTACCTTGGTGTCCAAGGCAAAGCACCCAGCAACAAAAATTAGAATACCGACCTTGCAACCTGAAATTTCAGAACTAAAGCTTCATCCCTAATCATTGAACTATGATATGAACTATATGCTCGTGGATCTGAGGCAATACTTTATGATAAAAATTCCAAAACGCCAAATAATCAGTTGTTCATCATACGGTTTTGGTACAAAATAACAAATTCAACGACTAAAAGAAAAAAAAAATCAAAACCAAAAACCCCTTTAATCTGCTTAATCTGCAGCAGTCCCCACGTCGCTCCCACCCCAAACCACAGCGCTGAGGTTTGGGTGCGTATTTCTTGCTATTTTTAACACCAAAGTTGCCTGAGCAGCAAGTCCTGGAGGGGAGAGAAGTCCCTGGGCGGGGAGTCAGCCAGAGCCGGGTGCGCGGAGCAGCAGCTCCCGAGCCGAGCGGCAGCAGATGCCAGATAACACAATATTCCAAACGCGCTGTTTCCTCCCGACGCCAAGTTGAACACCGAGTACAGTCCGCGGCTTAGTCAATGAAAGACGAAACCATTTGTCAGCTGTTCCCGGCCAAGGGACAAAGCTGCCGGGGCCGAGCGACGGCAGCTCCGCGAACGCCGCGACCCCCGGACGGGAACGGTCCTTGTCGCTCCGCCGCGAAACAGCGAGCGGGAGCCGGAGTTCACCCTGCTCGGGCAGGCTGAGCCCTCCACACACGTATACACACACACGTACACACACATTATGCCGGTGCCCATCATCCGGCGCCGGCGCAGCGCCGCCGGTTCACACGCACCCCACGTCCATCCCGGTAACGGAACACCTGCCCTTCCCACCGGCTCGCCCAGCCGCCCCTGCCCCAGCAGCAACGGGGGCTCTGCTCCGCCGCCGCACCGGGAGCCGTCAAGGAAGGAGCAGGAGCGGACACGAGAGCAGCAGAAGCCCGAGAGAGCAGCGGGAGGACGGGAGAGAGCAGCGGGAGCACGGGAGAAAGCAGCCGGAGCACACGAGCGAGCAGCGGGAGCCCCCGAGCGCGCACCGGGAGCCGCCGACCGAG
>JANHGL010012045.1:0-23018 GCA_024611195.1 Ceyx melanurus | reverse complement strand
CGCCGGGGGGGGGGGGGGCCGCGGGGGGGGGGGGGGCCCCGGGGGGGGGGGGGGGCCCCGTGCGGGGCGGGGGCTGTGCGCGTCGCCTCCGCACGCAGGAAATGGCGGCGGCACGAGGTGAGCCCCGATGGCGGCGAGGGGATGTCGAGCCCCCGTCGCATCTCCGGCGGGTCTAGGCGCTCCAAGCCGGCCGGCGGCGGGAGAGCGGCGGCTTGGCGGCCGGGGGAGCTCGCCTCGGGGCTGCGGCGGTGCCGTGCGGGTGGCGTGAAGAAGGCCCCGCGGCGTGGGAAGGGTGAATAGCCCCGGGGAGCCGCGGCGGGCACCGAGGGGCGGCCTCCGCGCTCGCAGAGCTGGAGCCGCCCGCGGGGCTCTCTGTGCCGAGCTCTCTGCGCCGCCGGCCCGCGGCTCTTGGCGGTTCCCCGCGGGCTCTGCCGCCGCCTCTGAGGCGCTTCTGCCCGCGGCCCGGGCCCCAGGCGGCCGGTGAGCGCTGCTCGGCCTCTCGCTCCCCTGAGCCCGCAGGAGGGGCTTGGCTCGGGCAGCGCCTGCAGCAGCGTGGGATGGGGCTGCCGGTGGGTTTGGGTTTACGAAGGTGTTTGATACTCGCTGCCGCAGGCTTTGTGATGCTGCGTTTAATCCACAGCTTTGTGTATGCAGAAAACCCGCTTTTGTTCAGCTTTAGCTGTGGGATGAGCACCCATTGGGCAGAAGGTGCAGCCCCTGACAGCCATTTGATGGAGCACTTTGGGATACAGCTGAGTTTGAGGGTAGGATGGCAGGCTGGGGATTAGGCTCTGCAGGCTCCTTCAGGAGAGCACAGTCAGTTCCTGAACCTTTCCTGGAGTTTCTTACAGAGATTCATCTGGAGGAATAAGAAAGTGGAGCCAGTGACATTGTGCTGACTCCATTGATACTATCCTCCTAAATTAAGTGGTGGAAGAGCAAGGCCTGTCTGCAAGATAAAGTCAGGACCTACTTCATCTACCTACAAGGTTTTAATGGCAAATGGAGCAAGTGAAAAGTCAGGTAGTTCTGTAGAAAATGTTGGGTGCGTTCAGTTGGAATCAAACACTGAACTGTATTTCAGGGCTGTTGTGTTGCCTGTTGTATGTTCACTTTTGACATTGATTCACCTGAGTGTTTTTTGCTCACAGGTCCCTGGGTCCCTTTGTTCTCAGCTCCAGGACTGGGTGAGGAGGGATTCTGGATGTGCCAAGGGATTATGGTGACCAGTTTGGAAACCATAACCACCAGTTTAGCCAAGGAAGGTTTGTGTAAAGCTGTCTGCTAACCCCTGCAGCCTTGTGAAAGGGCTTCATGAGATGCCCTCCAGCGGCAGCAACATGTACTGGTATTTTAAATCCAGAGGGAACAGAAGGGAATTGGAAAAAGTGATCCTTTTTGCCCACTCTGGAGGGGTTTGAGGGTAACTTTGGGCAGCCCTGGCAATGTTAGCTGCTGGGTGAGGGAGTATCCTATCCTTTGGTAGCTCCTGGTGCTCTGCAGGGGTCACCACTGCAGATCAGGGCAGCCTCAGATATAGCTTCCAGTCCTGGCAGGGTTCAGCCCTTTCTGGTGTGCTGCACCTCTCCCTGTCTGGGTGGCTGAACACAGAAAGATGAGGCTGATATGAACTCCCAGCTGGGGTGCTGTACTGATCTGAGGGAAGTGGTAGCCTCCCTGTGAAGGACAGAGATAAAGGTGACTCACAGTGACAGCTGGATGTAAAAAGACAGGTTGTTCATGCCTTTTCCTTTGCTGTATAAAGATTGAAGTGATGGGATTGGGATTCCTAAGGGAGGAAATTCTTGGGTTGCTGCTGACAGGTGAAGTTTTAATTAAACAGAAACATTCAGACTCATTCCCCATGTTGTTTTTAACCTAGTAGCCAATTGTTTCTTATTTGTTCTTTTTTTTTTTTTTTCCAGATAGTTCTATTACTGCCTTAACTGTCCTTTACCATGCCTGGAGGTGACAACTGAGTCACATTCTGCTGAGCAGGCTGCTCATGCTCAGCCATCAAGCTGGCAGTGTCATGATGGAGCTGTTTGGTACCCCCAGAGTCCCACTCCAGGGGTGTCCAAGCACTTGGCATTTGGCTGAGGAATTTGTCCTTGGTTGTGAAGTCCTGGGGACTCCCAGGGCAACTCACCAGTGGAGAAAGATTTTTGGACTGGATTCTTGTGTCACCTGAGGTGCATCCTGCTGTGAGGATACAGGTATGGTTTAAACACTGGAGGTGAAAGCTGGTGGAGGGACTGTTCACAACAGAACATCTGCTTTCAGCAGCAGCACTGGCTTTACCTCTGTACATTAAGGCTTTTTTGGGAGGTTCAGACATCCTCCTACCTCTGCTCTGATTGCTTGTTTCACTCCTTCAGCTGCCCACGTGAAGAATGTGGCTCTCATTTTTTGGCAGATAAAGGTAAAACATGTTCCAGTGGGGGGAGGCTGGACCCTAAATCAAGGCAGACATTTTTAAGCAAAGAATGGTGCTTTCTCACCACATAATTCCCTGGCATTTCAGCTGCTGCTCTGTTACAGCCCTGCCAGTGTCAGCAGGGCTCATGTGGGCACCTCCTGCCCTCTGCACTGGCAGTGGTTGCTGAGTCACCTGTTTCTGGAGGTCTGACAGGGTGACCATGACAACCCTTTCTGTCCTGCAAGCCCCTGAATTCCTGGTGGGCTAAGAGATGGCCCTGAACTTCCATAGCTCAGTGTCACCAAACCCCTCTTCTTTTGAGGCTTGCAAAAGAGATGTCCGAGAGAAGATGGTACTGATCACTGCCCTCGTGGCAAATCCAGCTCCTGGGTTTATGGTTTCTGCAAAGCCTGTTTTGGGGAGACTTTCAGTTACCTGGGGAAAACCAGAGAAGCTTTTGGCACACAATTCTACACCAGATCTTTGCAGTTTTGCCAGGCTGTGTTTATTTGTAGACACCCTGTGTCTTGTAGAGGCTGCTGCCTGTTCCCAACTATTGCCTCGAATGGAAGAGGTATTTGTACTGAATGTGCAATAAAACTGTGGAAAAGCTGCTCTGTTAATGACTCTTGATTGAATTCAGGTAGTTCTGCCACAGATGAATGAGGCTGTTCAGAGCTAGACAAGCCTGCTTGACAGGCAGAGCCTGCCTGATTGCCTGGTGTCTGGAAATGACACCTACAGCTGAGTGCTGGGCCAGAGACCTGCCAGCTCCCCAGGCACCCAAACATCCAAGGGCATAGAACTGTTCAGTGCTGAGGGGGAGAACAGAGCTGTGAGTGTGTGGGTGTGATCCACCCAGGCTGGGGTGAGCATGGCCAAGAAGAAGAAACTAAAACACTGCTCAGTGTCCCTGCAGGGGCAGTCAGGCACTGCCAGGGGCCTGTGTGTTTGTTTTTTCCCTGCATAGATGAATGAAGGAACCAGAAGCTTGGGCATTCTGTAAAAATGTCTTTAATAGTTCAGGCTGTTGAGCATGCTTGGGCATTTTAAAAAGCCTGCCTGTGGATGGTAGGTGCTGACACAGGGGAGGCAAGTTTGGTTATCTGGTGTCACAGATTCTGTGTGGCAACAAGAACAGTTGATAGTGAGATCAGCTCCATGGTTGGGAGTGTCCTCAGCTCTGCCTGGCAGCTGTGCAGCAATATTGCTTTTTGCTAATCTTTCTGGGTTTTTTTCTTTGGATTTTTAGCTCTTCAGCAGACATAAGAGTGGAATTAATGAGTGTCCTGGAACAGGAGTTCCCTGAGCATCAGATGGGTACTGGGGGAACCAGTGGTGGAGCTGCCACTGCTACTTGGTGACAATGTCACCTCTGAGAAGCACAGTGTCCATTTCTAACTGGAGAACTCTGGGAAGCTGGTGGAACTTGTGACCATGATGGTTTTCTGCTAAGATCCTGATGCAGACAGAAGCTGTTAGAAGGGCTCAGGCCTGGCAGCTGAGGTTTGGGTCAGGGTTTTCTCTGAGTGCAGGTCACACAGCTGCAGTAGCTGCAGAACACAGGTTATAGGAGGGCAGTCCACGGGGGCAGTGCAATCCCAGTATGTATCCTTAAGATACCAGGTGTTTCCAGAGCAAAGCAGGGGTGGACATAATGCTGGAAGGAGGAGCTGAATGTGTAAAGGTGCTGGGCAATCTCTGCATTGAAGAATGACAGTCTGCAGCTCTCATAGTCCAGCAGGATGCCAATCCTTCTGGGGGGGACAGTAATTCTGATGTCTGGTGTCATCCCACTGTGCAGGAACTCGAACTTGTGCCTGTAAGCAAGAAAGATAAAGAACCTGAGGGTCCCCTGTCTGCTCTGAGGTTCCAGGGTATGTTTTCCTTCACAGCATCAGTGAGGGATGTCATGAGAGGCTGCCCAGCTCAGTGTGGCTTAGGCATCCTCCAGACTATTGGACATCACTTTCCAAACTGCTCTCTGATGATGTTTCTGGCTTCTTTTCATACAGGGCCTCCCTGCTCAGCCAGGGCAGTGTTGATAGTTCCAGTCTTCATGTTTATTTACTAGAGGGTGAAATCTAATTGTGATTCCTGGACTGTGGAATAGTAGAGGCCAGGAAGGTGCAGAAGCAGCTTTGTCATGAGTGTAGCCCCTGTTCTGCCCTGTTTGAGCAATGCTGAGGTCCTTTGACAGTTGCTCAGATGGCTCCCTTGTGTAGCAAAATAGGAGATTTCTATGGGAATGAGCCTTTCTGAGCAGGACTGGGAGGATTTATTCAGTTATCTGGCATTTCACAAGGGCCAGCTTCTTTGCTAACCACCTCCTCCATCCCCACCACTCAAACCTGAGAACATTTCCTCACAGAAATGGGTATAGTGGTGGTTTAAACAGCAGTTGCCCAGCTGCCTTTTCTCTCTGAAGTCAGTGCTCATTGTGGCCTTTCAGTACTGAAGGGGGGGGCCAAAAAAGAAGATGGGGACAACATTTAGCAGGGCCTGTCGTGACAGGACACAGAAGGGGTGATGGTTTTAAACTAAAAGATAGTAGATTTGGGCTAGATAGAAGACATTTTTGCAGTGAGGGTGGTGAAACTGGCACAGGTTGCTTAGAGGTGGAGATGCCCCATCCCTGGAAACATTCAAGGTCAGGTTAGACACAGGGCTCTGAGTAATCTGATCTAGTTAAAGATGTCCCCACTCACTTCAGGGGGTGACCTTAAAGGCCCCTTCCAACCTAAACCATTCTGTGATTCTTTGATTGCTCCAGAAGAAGGAGAAAAACCCTCAGTGTACCTCTTAGCTCAGTGTAGCAAGGAAATCACATCAGGCTGCCTGTGGAGTCTGGGAGAGTCATCAGCTGCAGTGGGTTTGGTCTCCCTCATTAAGCAGCATTTCTTGCTGGGGGGGAGGTGGATGCCAGTGCTGGGAAGGAGCCTGGCTGTGCAGTGAGCCAACTGCTGCAGAGCTGAGAGCAGCAGGCACCTGGGGGGGAGCTTGTGCTCCAGCCCTGAGCTGCCTCTGAAGCCTCCCTGCGTGGGTAGGTGTGGGGCTCTGCTCTGCCATCCTTGCCATGTGCTGGCTGGGCATGCTGGGGGCACCCAGCAGCACCCTGGCAGCTCTTGCAGGCAGAGCAGTGAGCCATTCAGCCAGCAGCAGGCAGTACTCAGGGGTGCCTGGGACTCTGCCTTGTTTTCTTGATCATGGGTGCTTCAGAGTGTGTCTGAATCTCCCCTTGGGGTCAGGGATGCTTATGAATATAGTGGTGTCTGGGGGAGAGGTGCAGTTGGGGCAAGCAGGAATGGCTGCTAGGTACTTCTAGAGGTAGGAGAGGAAAAAATAAATATATTTATTTGGTGGAGTCACCATCCCTAATGGTGGTTAAGGAAAGATTGGCTGTGGCACTTAGTGCCATGGTCTAGCTGGGTGTCGTGGTGTCAGGGCTTAGTCTGGACTTGATCTCAAAGGTCTATTCCAGTTTCAACAATAATTCTATGTAATTCTGTGAGAGAGATCAAAACCAGCTGCATGCTGCTGGGTTTAGCCAGATGCATAGTTTCTAGGTTACAAGGATCACTGGGGTGTCAGTAACCTAAAGTCTTTACAGCCAACTCCTGTAATGCAGATTTGATCCAAACTTGTTCCTGGGGGTGCCTGTTTCAATGTGAAAATATTATTAAGCAGGAGAATTTGCTTAAAGCTTCCAGCATCCTTCCAATACCAGTTCACAGTGCCAGCAGTGGGATGTCAGAGGCCCCTGGTGATGTGCTGGTGGGTTGGATATAAAATCTCTGTCTGCCCCCTGCAGCAGGAACTCTGCTGCTCTGGCTGCAGGTGTTGGTGGAGGAGATGTTCCTGTAGGAGAACCTGTAGCCCCCACAACCCTTACCTGGATGGTGTGATGATATGCTTCATGCACCAGGATGAGTTGTTTGCCCCCAGATAACCATGTCTTGGAGTGTTTTCAAAAGCCACACCAATTCTGTACTCTGTATCTTCCTCAACTTCCACCTCCCAGTAATGCTTTCCTGGAAATGGGATCAGACTGCCCAGGATCCCAATACACCTGTGGGAGACAGACAGGAATCTGTGGTTTGGCAGGACTCTCTGCAGTGCCATTTACAATGTTTAGGTACCTGGACATTACAGATAATCAACAAAAGCCACTTTTGCTGGCTCTAGAAGTGCAGCACAGGTTTTTGACTACAGCAAAGTGTATGTGCTGGGGACCTGATACAGACCCTGGAGGTCTCTTTTAACACCCACCTTGTTTTCACCTGTGGAGAGCTTGGTAAAAATGAGTGCCCTGGGCCCTTTCAGGAAGAGGAGAACAGCATTCTGTGCTGCCTGGGTTTTCTGGGAAAGTTTCTGCTTGCTGGAAGAGAGTGTGCTCTGGTGAACCCCAGGATAGCAGGGGAAGAAAAGGCTACAGATTCTGTATTTTCTTCTCAAACAGCCCAGGGCTTTAAATACCACTCACCAGCAGGAACCATGCACTCGTAACAGCACAAACTCCAGGGGCAGCTGGAGAGACCTGGCTGTGCTGTGTTTGGAGAGATGAGCATGGTAGGAGAGCTGGGAATATTCCCTAGGTACCTGGGCCATGGAAAGTTTTAACACTGGTCTGTGGTTCCCAGCCTTTACAGCAGGAATCATGTAGAAGGTAACTCTTCAAAGAGATGTGTAGGAGAGACGAAGACAAGACACCACAGAGAATCTTCAGTTTGACTTGCAGGCACAGTCTCAGGGCCAGGGGAGCTGGGTTTTTCTTTCTAAAGCAAGAAAGATGGGCAAAAAAACCCCCATGCCAAATGTTTCTGAAACACCTAGCTTGATTTAAGAGGGCAACATGAATCCTGTAAGACTACAGCCCAGCTTCTCCTCAGGAATTATACACAGTTTGAAAACACACTTCAGTTTTGGATGGGGAGTCACTCAGGGCTGTCTGAAGTTGTACATCACAACAGCAGAGGCTGCTGGCAGACACTGAGCTGATTTGCCTCTAGGTGATGCTGAGAAAGAGCTGCACACAGCATTTGTGGAAGGGCAGGTGTGCACAGCAGGACAGCTCTGCTCTGGGCTACCACCTAAAGCAAGTGTACAGTTCATTGCAAGTACATGGGGATGTGTTGGGAATAGCTTACAGACTGCTGAAAGCAGGGCTCAGACAGGCTGTGCTGCTACAGTTGGAGAAGGAAGAAGAATGATGTGAGAAGGATGGGTAAGTATTTGTGAAGAAAATCCTGCAGTAGTAATGAGAGCTGCAGAGCAGAGTCAGACCAGAGGAGCTGCTGTGGGTAGGAAACACATCAGACTTTGATGATCACACAAACTTCACAAGGAAGAGATTGCAGTGTAATTTCCTTCTAGTGTGTGTTAGTCCTTTCAGATGGGGAGATTTTTCTTCTTTTTTTTTTCTTTTTTTTTTTTTTTCACAATATCTTGGCATGATGGAGACTTCTGAAAGTTCACATTGGCATCAAAAACACAGCCTCAGAGTGCAAAATGAGAGCAGGGCCAGCTCTGGCTGTTTATGTGAAACATAAAAGCACCCTGTGCAAGTGGGATGAAAGCCCATTTGGGTTTATCATGATGACTTTAATGAAGAGAATCATCTATGGCCTGGCTCTTTTCTACTGAGCCCTCCAGTAACATTGCATTTCCCTGGAGGGACTCTGTGGGTTTCTATTATGCTGTGTCTGCAGATGCCTGTCCTGGTTATAGGTTGTTTCTGTGGTTCTGCCTGAAAACATGCATTTCAGCAGAGCTAAGTCTCTCATTTTGATGGCAAAGGGCCTATTTTTTTTTAATTTTTTTTTTTTTTTTGAAAGCAAGATCTGTAGGCCCAAATAGCATCAGCTAGCTCTTTCAGCAAGAGCTTTCAAATGGTCAGATTGAGCTCAATGTGCCCAACATGTGCAAGCAGTTTTGTATGTAATTGTGGCTGGCTGCAGCTGTAATCCTCTTTATGAACTTGCAGTAACTTCCAAGTGATGCTTAAGTTCCAAAGAGCAGCTAGAGAGAGTGATTTAAACACAAAATTAATGAGAGCTGCTGAAATCCCCTTTAGACTCTTCCTGGCATCTACTTAAAAAAACCCAAACAGGCCAACTGTGCTTTGAACCACACAAGCCTTTTGCAAAAAGAGGGTCAGGTGCCCAAAGCACCAAGAAGGGTTTTTTTTTCCCCATTCTGTACTATTTGCTGTAGTGCATAAGTTTTATGTGAGGGTTTGGTGGTTTCCATTGGACAGAGATCTATAAAAACAGCCCCCAAATCTCCACGTGTGAAACTGAGACCAAGCCCAAGGCAGGGTGGGCAGAGATTCCTGCACATTATGCACAAGGCTCTATCACCTTGGCAGCTTGCAGAGGAAAGGGAGGGAGAAGAAGCCAGCAGAGGAGCAGCTCAAGTCTTGGAAGCAAGTGCTGGAACACTAATTAAAAGAGAACCTCATAATTATCCTTTTATTATTTTTTTTAAGTGCTGTATTAAGAGTACATAGACTTTGACATTTGTTTTCTTATGACATTTTTCTTGGGTTTTTGGGCTCTGTAAAGAACTAAATGGGAAGAAAGTTCTGGAATTGAGTAGAAGTTGGTGCAAAGGGAGATGCTGTAGATAATAGGTATTAGTCACCCTAGAAAAGGAGTTTAGTAGGTGCTGCTCAGGAATGATAACCCCAGTGAAGCTGTGGGCTCTGCATCAATGGGTACAGAGTTTTGCTCTCCAAGGAACTAAGGGAAAAGCCTAACATTCTAAACTGAACGAACTTAGGAGCCCAACTTCAAACACCTTAAAACAACCCTGATTTTTTCAAAGATGAGTAATGCCTATGAGCCACCAAAGATGTTTGCAGTTGTCTCAGACTGAAGACAACCACAGTCACTTATGTAGAAACCAAGAGAGAAAAACCCACTGTACATTATACAAACAGCCTGGAAGGGTCACTTGGCCAGTGCCTGGCTTGAAGGTGAGAAGAGCTGCAATACCAATGAACCTTCTCAGTGGGTTTAAACTCTTAGGTAGGGGTGTGTCATGGGCAGAGCAGCCACAAACCACAAGCATCAGCTGCAGCTGAAATTCCTCCACCTACCTTGTGAAGCTGTTGTCGTAGACAGGCAGATCACACTCTGGGGTCTCCAGTTCATCACATGCAATTGTAAATCCATCCTCTAGAATTGCCAGTAAAGGGTGGGCTGTGTCCTCATTAAGGCAGAAGTAGGTGCCTGCAAAAGAAAATGCCTGAGGATAACTCCAGCAACCTCTTGTGGCATTCAGATTTGCACCAAGAGCGTGGTGGAATGTTGCCTGGATCCACAAAAAGGTTAACCAGAGCTCTGGAAGAATCTGTGGCTGCCATTGGCAGGACAAGGTTGTCCAGTGGGAGTGTTTTTTTCAAATAAATGGGTGTTTTAGAGCTTAACACTGTTTAATTACAGCCTTGTGAAAAGCAGAAAAGGGGCCTTACATGGTTTTGAGCCCATCCAGGGCTCAAAGCTGCAGGCATTGCATGGGAAGTAGCTATTCAGAGATGAGAGGTCCTCCCTGCAGTGCTGTGTCTGATTTCAAGTCATCTTCCTCAGAACTGATCTATTTTTAATCACTGAAAGGAGAAGGGGGGCTTAAAGGTCTCTCTGTGGCTTCCCTCTTCCATATAAAAGCTGGGCCCACTTGGAAGAGAAGGGATCTGTCCAGAGGTGCCACGTGCAGCATCCCTCATGCTCCAGCACCTCCCAACCAGCTCAGCCCTCAGAGGGGTAGGTCAGCTAAGCCAGGCCAGGATGAAAGTCCTTCTGCCTTTCTCTCTTTGTAGACTTGACCAAGCAGGGCTGATGCACTGCACTGCACTCCAAGGAGCAGCCACCTGTGTCACAGCTGCTGTTTGCAGTTGGTGCCTGTGTCTCTACCCCAGCAGGTAAGAATCTGAGGTCGTTCCCAGGCTGAAGGAGGTGGGTGCCTGCAGCTGACACATCCATTGGCATCAGCTGTTTGCAGAATGGTGACTCAGAGCAATCTCTCCATGCTAATCCCAAACAAAATCATTCTGATCAAACTGCAAGTGACTTCAGTGCAAACACAATACCAACAATGGCAGGGCAATTGCAGGCTGGTGCTGCTGAAAACAGACACAGGCTGCCAGCAGAACTGTCAAATTCAAACACTGACTTGGATTTCAACAGCTGGAGTGCACACAAACAGTGATAACACTGTGACAGTCTTGCTCTTCAGGGCTTTAAGAATGACCATGTCCTTCCTGCAGTGTCCCTGAGGTGTGGCAGTTGGTACCTGCTGAGACAGCTGTTCACAGGTCAAGGGGTGTGTGCCTGGCTTGCTGTCAGCACAGTTTGCCCCCCTCTCACAGAAGGTAAGGGCAGAAGAGACACAGGTATGCTGTGAATGCATCTATGGGAGGTTTGGGACACCCTAGTGATGTTACAGTGTCTTTATAGCTGTGGTGAAGATGAAAATGGGTGTCTACCTAGAAGTCATTAAAATGAACTTTGATTAGGTGGCTGGGAGGAAAAAAGGGCTTCCCCCTCCCCTTTGGTGGAGATGGTTAAACCTGCCAGTGTGGCTCTGAGCAGGGATGATCATGCTGTGTCAGTTACCAGGTGCAGAGCTTCCAGCTGGAAGCTGGGCTGTCTTTTTGCTGATGATTAAAAGGAACCAGCCTTCAGAGCTTCCCCTGCCAAGCTGGAGATGTTCTAATATATACAGAAGAAGAGTTTGCATCATCCAGGTGACTCTGGGAAGTGCTGACTACCTCAGACATGTTCTCCAGAAGCAGCATTACAAGGTAATCTCTGAACTAAAATTGCACTACAACTTTCCTCCTTGGTGTCAGTACTTGGCAAGCTGGCAAACTCTGGGGGTGTTGGGTTGATACTGCCTTTTAAAATGTTTGGAAGTCAGCAGTTTTCTAGTAGCAAATGTACCCAACAGAGATTTTTAAATAACAGAGGTGAAGCAATGCACTTACTGTTAGAAAATGTGGGGGTTTTTTTCATTCCCTAAAGGTTACCAGGTGTATAATTAGATATAAGAGATTAGGACCTGATCCAGAGGCCACTGAAACCAGCAGGATCTTTCTGCTGAGATGATAGATTTTACAATAGGCAGCTGGAGTTTTTCTGAGCTGTACAGTACCTGTGGTGTGTATCAGGACAGGTTCACTTCTTTCACTGGAGCCACCCAGGTTTAGGGCTCTAACACAGATGTGGTAGGTTTGTGTTGGCTGGAGGTGAATTAGGACTTCACAGTTAGGAATCCCAACAATAGATCTACAGAAAATAAATCCATGGAAAACAATAGGGTAGAGAACAAAGATAAGCAGTTGAGATGATTTTTCTGGACAACAAAGGAAATTACATGATCAGCTTCTCTTATAACCCATCTCAGCTTTTCTTATAACCTATCAACAATGCTTTACCTTACATAGTTGTCAGTAGTGGGGGTAAGAGATGTTCTATGACAGACTATGCATATCTTTAGATTTGCTTCTGCCCTCTTCCCACACCCTTGTGTAGCCATTTTTGGATAATATTTATACAACTAATTTTACTGAAAGGAATGTTTATAAAGGTGAATTCACCAAAGGGTCATGGGTCCTTTCTGAGTGCTCTCTGAAGCCACATGGCTTGAATTAGCTTTGTCTCTACAGGTCATGGACAGAACAGTGACTCACTCAATAATATTATCACCATCTTCTTCATCTGTCAGCTTGCACAGTTCAACGATGTAGGAATCAACAGGGTTAATGTCTCTAGATTCCCAGCACACCAGTGCTGCATTTTCACAGCTTCTGATCTTTGTAGGCTTTATGATAGGTGGTGAAGGAGCTAAAAAGTAGCAAAAGAACAATTGTGAGCTGTTGCTTGAAAAATGTTTGCAAGAAACAAACACTGAAGACTTAAAAAATAGAACAGCTGTTTACTAATACTTTAGAGTTAAAGAAACCTGCTTCCCCAGTGGACAATAAGCAGCAGGCAGGGCAATTAACAGTACTATTCAAAGACTTAATTTGGACTGTAAAGGTCCCAAGAGAATTAATCAGAGAAGAAATGAAGAGAGAGAGTGATTACTGAACCTTTTTGTTTCTATCATTGACTTTTATCTTGGTCGTAAAGGTGCTCTCCAGATGTCAAAGACATCTGGAATGTTTGGAATGCTTGAAGGTCTCACTCTGACTTGCTCATTTTGGTGTCAGCATTTCACAATTGCCTGCCTGAACTGCAGTTGCAAAGGACAAGGCAGTAGGTGAAGCCACAAAAGACTCCAGGCCAATAACAGGAGGGCTGGCACCCACCTGGCAGAACTGGGAGACTTCAGCCTTATTTCCAGCTCTTCTACACGTTTGCATTTAAAGAAGTTCTTTTTGTCTCTGTGCTTCCCTTTCTTCAACTTTAAAACAGGGACAATTGGCCTGATAGGCTCTCCAAATAAAAGTAGTGCACTCTGAAAGCATTTCTGGCATAAAATTCAGAGGTAACTGTGAATGTCACTATGAAAGTCACATGGTCATATAAATAAAATATTTTTACCTGTCACATAAACTGCTCTTTCACTTGGTGGACTGATACCAGAGGCATTGAAAGCAGTAACCCAAAATTCATACTGTGTATTTGGCAACAGGTTAGTAATGGTGCAGTATGTTTCCTTGACTTTGAGTGTATATTCTGAAATGAAAACAATAAAGCATTTACAGTGACTTCACACAGCTACCCACCCTTCCCCAAAGCTGCCTCAAATAATGGAGCTGAGGAGCAATGTTCTGTGTGCTGAGTTCAAGAGAGCTCCCTGTGCTCCATGCTCATTGATCAGCTGTCAGGCTGCTTCACCATGCCCTCCTCTGAGGAGGCACAAACCACTACATGCATTAGCTACTGAAGGAGCTCACTCAGGGGAGGAAAAAAGACAAAACAGAAAGAAAGGTGACCCACTTGTCACTGATTTTTTAACTAAAAAAGGTCCTGCACATTCCCCCTCCAGGGATCATAGAATGGCTTGGGTTGGAAGGGACCTTAAGGATCATCTCTTTCCAACCCCCTGCCCATGGCAGGGACACCTCCCACTAGAGCAGGTTGCTCAGAGCCCCATCCAGCCTGGCCTGAGAAACTGCCAAGGATGGGGCTGCCCCCACCTCTCTGGGCACCCTGGGCCAGGGTCTCCCCACCCTCCTGGGGAAGAAATTCTTCCTCATGGCTGATCTGAATCTACCCAGCTCTAGTTTTGTTTCATTCTCTCCCATCCCGTCACTACCCCACAGCCTCAAAAGTCCCTCCCCAGCTTTCCTGGAGCCCCTTCAGATCCTGGAAACCAGGATGTTGTCTGGTCAGCTCATCCCAGCAGTGGAGCAAGAACTGAAACTCTTTCACTACTCATTTTTTTGTTGTTCATCTGACAAAATTTGGATGGGTTCTGCTTTCCTCACTGAACTGGCCATTTGGCACTCTGCTGCCTTTCACTTTTGCTGGAGAGGTGACTGTGTTTTCAGTAAAAGGCTCTGCAAGGATTTCATTAGCATAGCTGGTTTTGTCACCAGGTATATTTGAGGATGGTTCTCTGGTTCTTTTTTTTTGTGCATTTATGTGATGGGGGGTTCCCTTGGGTCCAGGATTCCTCACCTGCTTGTTCATTGCTGTGCCTGTCACTGCTCACTGGTTTATAGCACAGTTGGTAGTACTCAACAGTGTCATCTGAGAAGAGGCCCCAGCAAACTCTCAGTGAGGTGCCAGTTGCTGCATTGGGAGCCTGGGGATTGATCACAGGAGCACAGGGAGCTGCAGAGGGGAAAGCAGGTGTGTTTTTAAATGTATAAGCATGGTATGTTCACAGACAAGTGCTTCTATCACAAAGGGGTTTGCAAAAACCTAGTCATTGAGTAGGGTCCTACTCTTCCCACGTGGAGACAGTTAGAAGCTGGCCTGTAAATAGCAGATATCCCTGATGTTTGAATTTGTTTGGCATCAAATCAAAACAACAAAATCCATAAGCCTCAGCCTAACCCTTCTCTGTAACCTCGATCTCCCCTGCCTCTGAGGGCTGCTGCTCCCAGCCAGCAGAACAGCATCTGACACAACTGCCCTGCTGTGGAGCAGCCAAGGGGCTGAGGAGCCTCTGGAGGAAAGAGGAGGGAGAAGCTGTACAGCATGGGGTCAGCAGCACAAGCAAAGAAGTAGCAAATGCTATTTTCCTGAAAGAAAACACAATGTATGGGCATAAAAATGCAGACTGTTCTTTCTGACCATTTGTGGTGTGCCAGAAAAAAAAAAAATCTTGTGTATGGTTATTTTATTATTATTAGAAACTTATTTGGGTATTGCTGCATTTCCTGTGGATAATAGGAAGATGTACACTATCAGAGGACCAAGCCCTGAAGTCTGGTGTTGAGAGAAACTGAAGGTTATTTAAAGCAGTTTGATATCCCTCTCTACTTTGTTCAAGCAACTACAAGGTAAGACAAATTATCACTAATTAAATATGTCTGACCCCTCAACAGAAGGGGATAGTCTGAGTTTTCTAGGAAACCATCTGGCAAAAGCAGAGAACTTGGTAATTTTGGTAATTTTATACTGTAAATGAAAAAAAAAAAGTCAAAAAATATCTTCCAGTGTCTCCATATATATAGGCAAACAAAAAAATCTAGAAGGAGAACTAGGAAGAAGCTAATGCTGCCTTTACACTTCTCCTTTAAAAGAGAGAGTGGACTTCTATTTAACACATATCCCAAACTAAATGTAAATAGGTTTGAAGTAATGATCAGAAAGGAAGGGCACCTGGAATAGTGTTAATGGAATTCATTACTTGTTCAACTTCAGAGAAATCTATGACTCTCTCTTCAAAGTCTGGCAGTGTTGAAAGCTCTAAGTCCACTTCTTTCTTTAGGAATTCTTTCAGCCTGTAATTGTATGGTGGGGGGGAAAAAAGTGTTATTGGAATTTACTGGTATCTCCACAGTGTTGGAGACACCTTCCTATGGTAACTATTGGTAAGAGGAAGAACAAACTCTACAATAGCAGCTATTTCCTTAAAATCATGTTTTCAGTGTTGTGCAGAGGTCAGCCCCCCGTGCCCTTTGCTGGGAGCCAGTCACACACTCAGGAGCTCACTATTACTAACTCAGTTCTTGGTGGTGTGAATTTGAAACACCTTTTTTTCTGTGTTTCCATAAACAGTGACACTCAACTGAGCTGTTTAGTTTTTTGCAATTGCTTTAGTGTGCCATAAAGACTCCTCCCAACCACTCCAAGGTGTGTCAGTATCTGTTTTGAGCTCCCAACAGCTTGACTTTCTACCCCTCTACATTAATGCATAAATAAGGTTACTAATCAGATTTCATTTAGTCAGATTTATTTCCACATTTCTTTCAAGATCTTTAGCAATCCTGGTTCTCAGTCACTGAAATTAGTTTCTTATGACTAAGCTGAAAACACTGATTTAATTCATGCTCTCAGTCTCCTTTTGAGTTTTTGAAATTGGCTCAAAACTAGTTTTGAGTGTTAGACTTCTCTTAACTCTTCCTGCTGCAGTTTAAACCAGAAATACTAAAGATTTCAATAGCTCTAGTAGCTTGGATAACATCTATGTTCCTGAACATGCATGTGTCTCCAAAACCATGTCCAATTAGTAGAAAGAAATGGACACAAAATCCCAGACTGTGATACTACCTCTCAACCATGGTTACTGCTTCCTGTAGGGGGAAAAAAAAAAGAGTGTTAAAAGACAGGAAAGAGAAGTTTCTTGCATTAGTCTAGAGTCAGACTGCATCATGCTGCTGACATGAATTGTCCCAAATGCTGCCCTAGAGTGAGCTGCCTGGCTCTCACCCAGCTCCATGCCCAACTGCCCATTCAAATGGACATATCTTGGCTGAATTTACAAGATAATGTGCAATCAGGCATGACCAGGCTCTACTCATCTGGACTGCAGACATTATCCTTCCTCAGTTGTCCAAAGTGCCAACAGATCCTTCACAAACAAAACCCACCAACAGCTGGTGAAAAGAGTGAAATGATCTAGACTGGAGTGTGAGCAGTGCACAGCACTGGAAGACAGATGCACAGTCCCTGGAGAAAGCAAAGCAGCTGAGAGCTCTCGACCATCAGCTCTTCACTTCTGGGTGACTAATGGTTCCTAGGGGTGATGTAAAACTGTTTGAGCCAAGGAGAAAAGAAGGTTATTCCAGAGATGCAGAGGAATGGGAAGTGTTAGCTCATGCAAAGAACCTGGCAGGCTGGAGTGACACAGCAAGCTGATCCACTGAAGCAGATTGGGGGTGTTAGGAGGTTTATTCACTGCCCAGTTCAGAAGTTACTGTGGCCATGCTATAGAAATGCCCCATGCACCTGAGTCACAGGACAACTCTTGAGCAGAGCAATCACTCCTAGCAGTGAAAATTCTCCTTGTTTTCCAAATATTTTTCTACTTGCTAAAGTAAAATAACTTCTTGAGACTAAGATTCATCCCTCACTTTGCAGGAGCTCCTGATGGATTTAGTTTGGAGCCTCTTGTTCAGCTGAACTTTGAGCAAAATAAGCAAGAAACACCTTCCAAAGTGGTTGCATCAGCCTGTCTGCTGGAAGCCCAGAACAGAGCAAGGGAGCTGAGCCTGCATGAGACAACAAATGCTGAGTGCTTCCAGAGTTTCCCAAGAGAAGCTTTATAGAGAGGTCTTTTTTTTCTATGAACCCCAGCAAGACTCACAAATCATTAAGCATCCAAATTACAAACTTCTGCTGCTGCTCCTGCACTCTGGCACCCTTGTGTTGCCCCTCTAAATCAATGCCCCCATGCCAAGGGCCTGGAGCAGTGACAGCACCCTTGACCCTGCAGTCCAGATGTTCTCTAGCAATAAAAGCCACTTGGGATTTCCCAGCCAGGGACTGCTTGCAAGCAGCAAAGAGCAAATCAGGAGGGGCCTTGCCAGTTGAAGCTCTTTACCTTCATAAACTCAGCTTTGTCATTTTCCAGGCAAAGCTCCTGGGTTCTGTCTGTCAGCTCCTTGCAGGTGTCGAGATGTTCCCCACAAGTGACCAGCTGCCCATATAAAGCTTCCAGCTTCTGCCTCTTCTCTTCCCCCAGTGCTTCCAACTGCTCTTCATACTTCTGAGCAAGCACTTGCACTGCATCGTTGTAATGCACCTCGAAGTTCTCCTCCTGCCTCCCAAAGTTTTCCTGCAAGGCATGTGAGGGTTTGTTCCTTGGTGTCAGGCCTGATCCATAGGTCAGCCAGAGAAAAATCTTACTCTGGTCTGCCTAAAATTCTTCTTGCCAGGGAGGCAATGCCAGCACACAGAAGCTGTCATTTGACTAATAGACAGTTTTAGGGGTTTATCTTAATTATTCACCCCCGCTGAGGCACAAAAGTGTTGGATTATTTTTTTTCCAGACATAAGAGCTTCAGAAATCATCATAAAAACAATGATGCAAGGCAACTGCCTCCAGCCTAAGCCCAGGGAGCACAACTAGGGATATATACCAGCCATAATCTCCCAAGTGTTTCCACCAACACAGTCAAGCACATCCTTCCATGAGACAAACCATGGCAACCCAGTGGGATCCATGGATTCGTGCTGGGAGGAGCTGAGCCGCTAACACTGGGATCCTCACTCGCTGCTGGAGAGAGCATTAGGAAGGAAGATTTAAGGAGCAGGCAAGGCTTTATTGCCAGCAGCTGCCCACTGCTCAGGCACCAATGTCCCTCTGTGCCACATGCAGCAGAGAAAAGACAGTAGGTGCCTTGAGTTACTGCTTTGGTTTGACTTGCTTCCAGCTGGGCTCCTTCCCCTGGGGCCCTGTTGACATCAGGCGAGCAGGAGCACAACCCTTGAAGTGCTGTAGCTTGATGCAGCTGGTCCAAGGGTTTGCCTGTATCTGGCACTTCTGTGAATGAAACTGTGGGAACCCAAGGGGTTAAAAACTGAACACTGACTGTCAAAACTGTTTTAACCTCAGCACTACAAAGTTAGCCCAAGAAAAAATGCCTTACCTCCACGGTGATGAAGATTTCTTCCAAGTGACTGGCAAAGTTTTCCATCTGAGCAATCTGTTCTTCCAACTTGCACATGTTTTTATGAATCTCCTCCTACCAAAACACCCAGTGTGGTTCTTAGCATGTCTGAACACTGTTTGAGAGGCACCACAACACCCTTGTATTTCCCTTACCTTTTCACTTTCCACAGCTCTGGGGAGCTGAGCCACCTCATGATCCTTGTGCTCACCAAACAGTTTGTCAAAGGCTCGGATTGGTATCTTGCAGGTAGAACAAAAAACATCTGCTGCCTCCTCCTCCTCACTGACAGCCTGACTGTTCCACTCATCTGACATGCTGCCACTGCTCAGCCCCTCTCTGGACCATATGTGGCTCTCTGCCTCATCCTCTGCTCTGGCTTTGCTCTGATCCTCATCTTGAGAAGCCTCATCAGGAAACCTCTCTTGCTTTGTGCTTTGGATTTGATCCTGGACTGGAGAGCTGCTTTTTGATGCATTAGATACAGAGCCTTGTGATCCTGCCTTTCGTGTATGAGCAGGTGACCATCTGCTCTCCACTGTCTCCAGATGTCCTCCAAGAAGCTCAAGCTCTTTTTCTTTATCCTCATCAATTCCATACATCTTAGCCAACTCTGCAACCTCCTTTTCCAAGTCATATCCAGCTTCTTGTGAGGGCTGAAATTTTTCACTACTCAACACAGATTCCTTTCTTGTATCCTTCCAAGATCTGTCTCCTTGACCAGATAACTCTTCAGGAAATATATCAAACCTCTCCTTTGATCCATAAAGATCCATGTGATAAAATATCAAGCCTTCAGCCTCAGTCTCACTAGACTCCTGGACTGGTGGGGAAGCTGAACGGCCAAGTGAGTGGTTACTAGTTTCATATGCTCTTGCACTGCCAGATCTGGATGACATTGGTGTCCTCAGGGAGGCTTTGGAGACGGTGACTCTCAATCCTGTGAAAGAGAAGAAAGATCCTTAGCTATACACTTAGAAATCAAGCATGAGTTTTTCTTGCTGAATAGAAATAGGTTTGTCTGAAGACTGCTCAGGGCCTGGAGGTGGGCATGGGAAAGACCAAAGGCAGCAGCTTCACACTGGAAGTAAAGCTTCTGAAATGGTGCCATGGGAAGCTTGTCTGTTCATGCAGTTGGAGATGGCCTAGCTTGAAGTCTGATGACCCTTTAGCTGCTGTCAAGTGCTCTTTCTGAACTGCCAGGTATACTGTAGGATCCCCTCTCTTGTGGTCACTGATGCCATTGAAACAATAGTAAATGCCAGGAAAAATGCTGTTCTGGGTTTTTCAAGTAGCCATTCTTGATACTGAAACTTAAGGCTTCTTTCAACATGATTCTCAACCCAAGTCTCAGGTCTTTTCTAGAAACCAGAGGGAAATACTGCCCTTTGGGGTTCTCTGAGAATACATATTTTAATGTAAACCTTCATTAACAACAGCAGATGAAATAATGCTAGTGCAGAGACAGAGCTGAAACATCCCCACAGCCCTCCACTGCTCACCAGCATGAACAAAATCATGGCTACAAAACTTGGGTGAATTTTACCAGCAGTTTACTACTACAGTCAAACAACTCCATGGAAAGATTTCAGCTTAATATTAATGAACCTGTAGTTATATCTAGTCCTAGCTAAGTGAAGAATATGAAGGCTTTAAACCCACTTTCTTACAGAAAAAAAGCCAAAAGGTCAGTCAGACATCAAGGTTATCAGAGCTTCTGCAGAAGCTTTCACACGAGCTCTGCATTCAAACTGCTTTTTATGGTCTTTGTGGTTTGGAGCATTTGCTATCACCTCAGATTTGTTTCACCAATATTTTACAAATATTCCCGAGGATTAGGTAACAAAGTCAACACAGCTACTGATTGATTAGAAAGCAACTTCTCAATCTGGTCAAAAAATGCTAAGAAACTTCCCATTTTCTGGCTTTTTCAATGACTGAAAACAGTCACTGAAAACCAGTCATTGACTGGAACTGTCAAACCAGGACATGCAGCCTACTGGATCTGTAGGAAAACACACAGAAGTTCACTGTCTTCTAGCATTGCAGGCACAGGTGTGGGTTCTACAGCTAGCAGTATCTTGCTATAGACAAAAACACTGAAGTTAGGCAGAAATACTATTTAAAGGCAGTAAAACCATGCAAATTCTAACATGTTAAACAGAGAAAAGGTCTTGACACATACCAGAAAATGTTGTCTGGCTCCCACAAAGATTTTTTCCCCCATAATCATAACAAGGTTTGCTTTAGAAGTTACTACTAACTAGAAAAGTGAATTAACGAGTATTTTTCCTACCAAAATAAACTTGAATTGCATAAACTACAATGAGCATAATTAAGCTTGTCTGGAATCCTGATGCCTAAATAAGATTTTCCAATGATTGCTCAGTGTTTGCTCAGTTTACAGGCACAGATACAATTACAGTGAAGAATGTTTTAAGTCCGTGACCATCAATTATCAAAAATAAATAACAAAGAATTTTACTACCTACAAACTTGCCTTCTATCTTAAGACGTCATAAATTCTTCTGATAGCTCAGGTGGCATCAAACTTCACATTTATTTCCCCTAGTGAAAATGAATTCCCAGGACAGCAATTCCCTGCCACTTTCCTACGACTGCAGTTGGAAGTTGCTGTAACCCTAGACCTCCTCTGTGCTCAGGCAGGGACACGCCAGCAGTGAGCAATGGCACAAATATAGATGTACCCCAGCTGCCCTTCAGCAGCCTGCTGCTTGAGTGTCACCAGCCTCACTTGAATGTCATACTCCCAGAAAAGGTGCTGAAAGTGGATTCCTGGAGCTGGAGTACTTGGAATAATTCTAGAGAGCCCTTGCTAAAGCCACAGCACCTTCCCACCCTGTGAGGTGGTGCTGGTGACCCCCATGGGGTTCTTGACTCCGGGTGTGATGCCCGTGGCTGTGCCCCCAGGCAGAGTTTGGTGTGTGGGATGGGCACCCAGAACATGCATCCCACACAGACAGGCTCAAATGGTGGGACACGTGCTTCTGATCTTTGCAAATATTTAATGGCCAAGTGCTCCTCTGTATTAAATTAGCAGAAGCTTTACTCTGGGGTTGAGCTGGAAGCAAAATCAGGTTTCAGGAAAAATAAGAACATTCAGCATTTAGAAAAAAAAAATCAGAAATCATAATGTTGCCCCTTAATACATCTCCACCCTCCAGCAGTGTATGTGAGACCTCTGGACAGCTCACCAGAGTGCAGAAAGTGGCCAGTGGCCCAGCAGGGGTGGGTTTTCATGGGAACACATCCCTTCAGTCTACATTTAGTAGCAGTTCACCTGATAGAAAGCAGGCTGTGTATTGCCACTGATTCCTGTGATTACAGCTGCATGCATCCACTCAAACCCCCATGTCCAGCACACACAAATGTGCTGCTTATAAATGTGCTACTGGGCCAGCCTTGACTGTGAGAGGTTTGAAATCACTTTTGAGTACACTGCACTGTACACGTCTTGAGCTCAGGGGAAACGTTGATTATTCCATCTTGACACAGCTCTGCTCTTTCCTCCTTTTCCAATTAAACTTGGTGTGATTTCCTCACGTTTCCAGCAGTGAGATCGTTGGCTGGTTTGGTAAGGAATTACAAGTTAATTACCCATGTAGTGATGATGTCAGTACTGCTGACAGTCCCTCTACCACCTGTAAGATCAGAGCAGCAATGTTTTCACAGGAAGGATGCAGCCGTTGCTGGAATGTTTACATTGATGCTGTCAGACAGATTTTATTAGTTTTTTCAAACCAGAACTTATTTTGGCCCTTACACTGTCAGGCAGCACTATCTTGCAAGTCTTGCTTCATTGCCAAATTAGTAGCGTCAGCTTTGCTTTGGAATAATCACAGAATTGTCAGGGTTGGGAGGGATCTTAAAGCTCATCTAGGTCCAACCCCCTGCCAGGGCAGGGACACCTCCCACTAGAGCAGGTTGCTCAGAGCCTGGCCGGAGAAGCTGCCAAGGATGGGGCTGCCTCCACTGCGTTTTAAGGACAAGCAGCAGGCGACTGCAGGGCGGTTGGTGGTCGCAGGGCCGGCCGGCTCTGGAGACACCCGACCGCCCGGGGCTTCGGCTGTGCCTTGGGAACGCCCCGTGCGGTTCCACCGGGCCCACGGGCATGATAGCGGGGGGGGGGCCGCCGGGACTCCCTGAGGGGGCCACCGTGCCCACGGCTCAGCCCACGGAGAGCGCCTGCTTCATCCACAACCCGCCCCCCCATCGCTGACCCCGCCAGGCCCCCGGCAGCAGGGTCAGGACCGCCCGGCCCCGCCCCCGAGGCGGGCAGCTCGAGCTGGGCGGGCAGCGGGCGCTGGGCGGGAGCTCTGGGGTCGCTTCGCCGCCCGCGCTGCCTTTGACACACCCCCCAACGCCACCGGAGCTGCCGCTGAGACACCCCCCCAAACGCCCCGGCAGTCGCGCCGAGGAACCAGCAGCTCCTTCCCAAACCGGCCGCAGGGGAATCACAGAATCGTTTGGTTGGAAGAGACCTTTAAGATCATCGAGTCCAACCGTTCCCCCTGCACTGCCAGGGTCCCTAAACCATGTCCCCCAGCACCACAGCCACACGGG
>JANHGL010012044.1:30508-55208 GCA_024611195.1 Ceyx melanurus | reverse complement strand
GAAAGGAAGGAAGGAAGAAAGGAAGGAAGGAAGAAAGGAAGGAAGGAAGAAAGGAAGGAAGGAAGAAAGGAAGGAAGGAAGAAAGGAAGGAAGAAAGGAAGGAAGAAAGGAAGGAAGGAAGGAAGGAAGGAAGGAAGAAAGGAAGGAAGAAAGGAAGGAAGAAAGGAAGGAAGAAAGGGAGAGAAATGTGAGGAATCAGGAGGGGTTGTCATGCAGAAGAGATGAGCTGGTTAGCAGGTACCATCTCTTTGCTGGGAATTGCTTTACGTGAGATTATCTGGGTGTTTTTTTTCCTCCCTCTCTTAAAACTTTTCTAAATGCATAAATATTTTTTATTGATTGTTATAATTGTGCACATTCAAGTATCTTACTACCAGTTGAACATAGACGTATGTTCCCCACTGAAATTACCATGGTGAATCATGACTGTTTTCAGCTCCTTGGTTTCTTTGGGAACCATAACTCCAGGTGAGTTATGAGAAGACCAGGCAGGATCCTGTTGGGAGCCTCGTTGGATCTCACCACGATCCTGCCAGGTTTTCACAGACACTTGTTTTAAATATGTATCACCTTTAGCAGTTGGGACAGCTGATGTGAAAAAAATTGTGTCTGGCAAGATTAATTGACATTGACAGTAGTTAGGGATGGTTTTACTGGAGCAATAAAATCACAAAGCAACCTTCTGGTTGAAGTAGCATGTGCCAGAAAACCCTTATCATGTGCTTGCTTAAAAGAGGATGGCATTTGTGGTGGTTAGTGCTGGCCTCTGTGGCTCAGACAGCCCTACACTTTATTTTCTTCATGAGTCTTTTCCAAATGCTATAAATATCTATCAGACACTCCTTTTAACCAAGGTGATATATCTCCTTGGGGGGTCTCGTGAGATACAAGTTGCTGATAAGTGTACTGGGAAGTATCACTGCATGCTTGCTCTTGTCTTGTTCTCAGTAGCGTATGATACTGCCCATCAGAGGAGGCAAGATTCTGAGCTATTTCTGGTGGAAATAACAGTTCATATGTTCACACTTTTCAGAAGGAAAAGTTTCATATTCATTGATGGAGAGTAGCTCAATGTTAGAAAAGTCGTTTTGTGGCTTACTGTCATTATAATTTCCAGATCCAGAAACTGACTTAGTGACTGTAATGATTATACATAAATTTGGGGTTTTTTTGTAAGTAAGCTGCAGAAAATTAAACTGTAGCAATTAGAGGTCAGTAGATATTCTCTGTGTGGTGAGGTCATTCCATGGTGGTCAGGTCAGTCCTTACAGAAAGCATTCAGCAGCCTGGGTGAGAAGTAGAGCTCTGCAGGAGATACCTGAGCCTCCCAGGGCAGCTCCGGTGTCACAGGCAGCCCTGTACCTGATGTTTTTTTCCCTAAGTGATTGATGTTAAGTTAGCTGCTGTTTAGTTCTGCACTTCAGAGCAGTATAGAAACCTTCCTCATTTCTGGTATGAACTTTGTCAGTTGATAGCCATTTTTTCTTGTGTTAACATTGCTGCTCTCCTTAACAACTCCTTATGCCTTTGTGCAGTTCAGAACAGCTGTCTGAACTCAGGCAGCCTTCATCTTGCTGCACAAGGCAAGACAAAAGTGTTCTGGACTCTGATGGTAAGACGGACTCTTTGGGCTTGGGCCCGTCTGTCTCTTCCTTGCACCACCCTGTGGCTGTGGTAACCGTTTTGCAGTCGGCAGAACCTGAGGAGTGGGTAACGTTTCGAGGGTGTCCTGCCAGGGTGGCTGGTGACATGGCACTTTTCAAGCCTCTGCTGGAGCAGGCTCTCCCCTTACATCCTAGGATTGCATTGGTAATGTATAGTCAGTCATTCTGCGGTTAACTGTATCTTTCATCTTCTGTTCTCAGTTTTTTCCAAACAATAAATGTGTGGTAGGTAAGAAGTCCTTGTGACCGTGTGTTGTATATTGTGTGTTGATTCTCAGGGGTGTTTACAGCTGCTTGCTCTAAAGATACTAAGCATGACAATAGACACTGGTGACCTTTGGCATTTGGTTTTAGAAAAGGACTATTAGAAGTGTCATATTAAAAGGATCAAATTTGCAATAGACAAATATGCTTAGAAATCCTCATTAGGTAATCTAGTTCTCTTCAGTGTCCCTGAAAGGCTTGATTTCTCTTTGGAAAAAAAATATCTTTAAAGGTTGTAGATCTCCAGTGTGGCAATATTTGAACTGACATTTATCATAGAGGGAAGAATGATCAGCCAACTCTGTCTAGCTTTGCTTTTTATTGTTTCTGTGAGCAGCTGAAGAAAAGACTGTGGTTGCCTTCCCATAGAAAGGTGAATGGGTTTTGGTCTCTTTCATGGTGTCTCTTAACACCAGTTGGCCTTGGGCTGGTGTCCTACTGTCAGTAAACTCTAAATTTCTGCTATGAATTTCTCTTTTAAGATGGTGGATAGTTTCAAATTCTGCTTTACTCTTAAGAGTATGGAAGGAAGAAAGCAATAACTGGATAACAGTAACCTGATGCAGAATGGGCATAAGAATGTCCAACTGTGGCAAGATGGGTCCAAAATATTAGTGACTGTGGGCAAGAGAGTCTTGGAGCTGATGGCTCGCTTGGCCAAATGCAGCAGCATGAGTGGAGTAATGCAGTCTTCACAGTGACAGGCCTCCAGCCTGCTTTTAGGCAGTGGATGGATGACCGGGGTGAAATCTGTACTTGTGCAGCAGTGTGCTGCTGGAGTGGCACACTGCCTCAAGGGTGGCTTTGGGTAAGCAGAGTGACTTTTAATATTTTCATCTCACTGTGTGTAAAGTAATAAAACCTTATTATTAGGTGTCTGACTGTTGTAGTTAATTAATGGCTGTTAAGGCTCTGATAGTGCCTTAGCTTGTAAAATATGATGCATTTTTATCCAAAAAAGTGCGTTCGGCCTTGTCTGCAGCTAAACCTTTTTTAGTATGTAACTTGATCTTCAGGTTGCTTGAATAATTCCTTGTGTGATACACTTTAAATTTTCTTTAGCTTGTATGTATATTCACAAAGTGTTCAGCCTGCAAGTGAGCTGAACTTGTTTGTGGTAACTCTCTTCATTACAATAGAGCTTAAAAGCACAGCAGCCCTGTGCCCAGTGTGTAGAAATGCCTCCTGTGCTTGCATCTGGAGTTGTGTGTGGTGATACTTCTGCTGTTACTTTCACTTAAGCTAAACATTGTTATTTCTCAAATGCTATAAATCTGCCAGTAATACAGCATTACCCAGAATAGTTCTGGCAATTTTTTTAAAAGTTATTTTGGGAGTCAACTACAAGCATTTCCGTGTTAGTAGTTTTCTGTAGTTTTATATGTATCAAACTGAAATGTTCATGCAAGAAAGCAACAAGCAGGGTTGTGAATATTATGAAATAACTTCTACAAGTCTTTAATAACCTTCTGCAACTTCTGTCTTATGAAATTATTTTCATGCTAGGAATTAATACTTGTGTGTTGTGAATAATTAGGTGTTTGATCATGTGCTTTTTGAATAGAAACTAATTGTTGCATTCATTGCTTAGAAACTTATCTAATGCAGATGAAAGAAACCTCTTATTAAACATGGAGCTCTTTTGCTTTCATATGGTGCTATTGGTAACAATTCTTTTAAGTATTTTGGAAAAAGTGTAATTCCAGAATTCAGTCTTTGTATTCAGTTCATGGTGGCAGTACAATGAGAATCTTGACTAAAGGTGAGGGCCTTGTTGCTAGAGTCTTGGGGCTTTTGTGTTGTTAACATGTTTAGAGTCCTCTGTTGCAGTGTGCCAAGTTTGTTTGCTGTCTTCAGGCAGATGCCTTTGTGAGTAACAAAATCACGAGGAGGTGGACTTGCAGTTATGCAATGACAGTCTGTGGGCTCTTTTCTATTTTGGATGAGATACTACTGTGCAGTGCTTCTTAAGATGAGCTTGAAGGTTTCATGCATTCCCCGGTACAGCTGGCAGCACTCTTCAATGTTCTGGCCCACATCTATTTTTTTAATGTTCTGTTTTACCAGTGTGTCTAGACTCTTTTTGCCTTTTAAGGCATGGCATCTAAGGGGGCCTTCAGATTGCAATCTTGGGAACATTGGGATTGTAAGGACATTTTGCACCATTTCCTTTCTTTTAAACAAAAACAAACCCAAAAAAAGTTAATGGATTCCATAGGACTACTTTAAATTCTTGATTGTTTTCTCATTAAAATTCCTTTCTTGTTTTAGTGTTTGTGGGATGTTTGATGCTTACTCATAACTGAGATTAAATGGGGTTTTAAAGGATGCAGACCGATTCTGATAGTTTTAAAATAGAACTTTGACTTTTTAAAATAGCCTAACGAGCTAGGTGAACAGGAGGCTGCACAGATCAGATACTTGACAAATGTTATGAGTACACCTTTGCTTCTTAAAACCAGTTATTTATCTTAGTGTTTGTTACAAATTTGCAATACTATGTTTTAATGTTGTTTTGACCAGCCATGTTTCCAACACGTTAGCTTATAAATGTGAATGGGAATATAAAGCCAGGTTGTGTTGATTTTTCACTTAAAGAACTCAGTAGAGAATTCTTCTAAGTAAAGTAATAGCCGATTTTTTTTTTTTAACTTTGTTTAAAAATCATACAAACACAACGTCGGTAACTTGCTGCATTCCAGCAGTGTATGTATTTACCATAGAGGACGTGTGTGTAGCCTGAAGACAAAATTAGAGTAATTGTATTTATCTATTTTGTTTAAATAGCAAAGATATGATAAGTTCTTACAGCCTGATTTAATAGGAAATGGCCTTGAGAGGTGACTGTACCCTTGCTGGGATATTGGGGATGGGAAATTTGACTGTTTACTGAGAAGTACCTTTCCTGGACATGCTTTCTTAAGCATTCAGCACAGTTGCTATTAACAAACGAATAAATGCTGATACAAAACTAGTGACACTATCTACTTAGTCTTTAAGATTAAAAAAAAAGTTATCAATGATTTTTAGGGACGCTAAGTTGTATTTTCTCCTTCCTCGATGACTGAAAGTCATCCAACTTTCTTAAACTCAGCAGTTAAGGTAGACTTCTTTACCTCCACCCCCACCCATCCCCCCCTTTGTATTTCCTGTAGTCAGTTTTTACTGTGTTACTATTGTAGTAAAGCCTACATGAGTAGGACTAACAACAAATGGGACTAATGAAAAGTCATTCTGCCATCCTTCTGCCCTCAGTATGTGCAGCTGGCAATGGCTGAAGACTCAATGTATACAAAGTTGTATTTAGTGCAGCGCTGAAGAAATATATATTTTACCTAGCTTGTCTAGGAACATAGATATGTATGCTAGTCAAACTGTGATAAAATTGGACTTGAAGAAACTCATTGAGTAGTTTAACTGTGTAAGAATTTACACTTCTTATGTGTGTGATTTAATTCTGGGTTCACCAGCATTCTGGAGTGTGATTTTGAAGTCTGCTGTGAACATACTGCACTAGTTATTCTGCAAGAGCTCCTGTTTTGTGCTGTGTCCCTCTCTGCTTCTCTGGAATAGGCATGGGTATGTCAAGGCTTGTTGTTTGGGCTGTTGAAAATTTTGCTGTCTGACTTTCGTGAGTTGCAGCTGCCTCTGAGAAACCTGCCATGACTTGAACCAGGCAGCAACAGTAGAGACACTAACTGGACATCTTTGGGGGAGAGAGAGCGAGCTACAAGAAGCTGTGCTTGCAGATGTCTGCAAATGAGACAGTCAATGGGAAAAATAAGCCTTAAATATCAGGATATGGGAAAAAGAGAGAAAAAACCCTCTGTCCTATAATTTACTGTTGTGTGTCCACTCACTGAAGCTGTTGGCACAGTTGAGTGTACTATGGACACTGAATAAACCTTTACGTTTGTGAGCTGTTCATTTCACTGGGTTGCATGGGAATTAATACAGCTGAAAAACTGGAAATTTAGGAAAAAATGTAGCTTGGTACGTTGGGTTTTATGTTGGTTTTTTTGTTATTGTCTTGCAGGACCTATTGCTTATGAAAATACTTCAAATTATGATACAGATGAATTGTAGTTTCTGGTGACTAGGGGCAGAGGTTCCTATGGAAAGAAATCAGTGGTGGAATTGTTCCTATAGGATGAGTGGCATGTTTGTTTGGTTTTTTTCTGTTCTTGAATGTACATTTGAATCTTATTCTGGATTCTGTGAGGAAGTGTGATGTGTCTAAAACAAAAACCTCCTTGTAGTGTGCCTTGGCTTTGGATTCTGTTGTGGTTCTTTGCTTGTTTGGATAAAACCTGAAATATACCTAAATCAGAGTGATGTGCGTTTGTGTTCTTTTTTGCTTTCTTACTTGTGGTTTGTTGTTGTTTTGTTTTGTGTGGTTTGGTTTCTTGCTGGGAAGATGGTTGTATTAAATAAAACAAACTCACTGTCAGGTCTGCAAAATAATGCAAAGTGAGGCCGAGCAACTTTGTAGAGGTGCCAGAGTAACAGTGGGCAACATACTGATGGAGATGGGGCTGAGAGTGGGAGTCATGAGGTGACTTCTCCAGTCTGGGCAGGGTCCATTCCTAATGTCAGAAGGCACTGGTGTGAGGGGCCACCTGGGCAGAGACTCTGCTTATAGAAGGAGAGGGGGGGAGATGGTGGCTGTGGTCATGTCTGATGCTGTAGCACTTCTGTGGAGCATGGGTCTGGCCACTGATGCTTCCAGCATGAGTGGGAGTTCTGCACACCAGGGCTTCATAACTACCACATGTCCAGCTATTACTTTGTATGATGAAATGGATTACTTTGAGGACAATAGAAATGTACTGTGAAAAAAAAATAAATCAGCATAACAGGAAGACATTATTTAAAAAAAACTTCCAAGCATATTATTTCTATATTGCAAGATACTATTTGTTTAATGGTATTTGAATTGAAATTGGTTTTGCATTTATCTAGGAGAAAATAAATTTTTTCTGTAGGTATGTCAAAGAAATAAGCAAAACTCTGTACTAATGCAGAGTTAGGAAATAAGTCACTACTTCATGTCTACAGCCTTTTTTTTTTTTCAAGGCTCTGATTAAATTAACTTTTAAAATTGATGCATTTCTATTTTAGCCAGTTGAGAATCTCTTCACCTTAATTTAATCAATACTTTTTTTTTTTCATAAATGTTAGTTATGATATACTTAGAGTTTCAAAACAGCAGTAATTATTTTGTTAACTTCGAGTGTTGATTACCCTTGTTCTTAAATATGACCCTTTCTCATAATATGCTACCAAAATGTTTCTGGCCTCAGAAATATGTTCTGTATTTAGAATTGGTTTTTTGCCTAAGTTGAGAAAGGGAAGTCGGCAGTAGCTGAATCTTTCAAGGATTATTGAAAACTGCTGGAAGTGGCAAAAGATCAGCTGATTTAATGAAGATTCCACAGTATTTAATGCACGGAAGTCTTGCCAGGTTACATACAAAAATGAACTAAGGAATAATGAAAACTAAAGGAGTGCAGGTATATACAAAACCCCAGAAGTGCAGTCGATCTGAAATGTAAATATTCTGCTATTATTTCTATCATCACTACTAAACCCAAACCTGAGCTGAATTCAGGGGTCTGAGTTTCTCTGAATTTGTTCAGTGTTGTATTTTGTGCCATTAGAGCACAATTTAGTTTATCCAGGGTGATGAATTCACTGGTGATTCTTAAGTTTCCCCTTCTGGTAAGCGTTGTTTTCCTATATTTTGTCTTGTAAGAAAAATTTAATACTCATTTGTGATTTAAAGGTCCTCACAGTCCAATTATCAAAGTTAATAACACATTTCTTTTAGTCTTAAGGATGCGGACTAGGAACAGTTGGGAAATCAGTCATTCTTCTGCTTAGGGTAAAAGATGGTTTCCTGCTGGAGAAGCAGGACTGTGTTTAAGCCATATGATCCCAAATATTCGCATCTGTGCCAGCTGTTTTAGATGTGGGAAATGCATGTGCTTTGCAAGGAATGAGACCCACTTGGTTTCATACATTTAAGTTGGGACTGCAGGGCCAAGTAAATGAGAACAATAAATCTAGGTTTTAATTCAAGAAAGTTTAATGTCTTCAGATACTTTAAGTGGTGTTAAAGCAATTTATTTCTTCTCTATTTTGTGCATATGTATTCTGCTGTACCATTAATTTAAACAGTCTGGATATAGAAGTGGCTTGGTAGTGTTACATTCTTACTGAAATTCTGTGGGTATTTTTCAGGCAGAAAAAATGCTGACCATTTTGTGGTTTTTTGGAAATCATGCGTAATTATGTCATTTAACCACACAATAAGGCTTTCTGTGGTAATGTTTTAGATAAACAGGAAAACTAATTTTTTACTTTGTTTTCATTGCAGAACTGTCTTTTTTATTTTTAGTGCAAAGTTGTTTGATTATTTTCTTCAAAAAGAAAACACAACATTTTCTGACAGGAAAAATACACCATTAGCGGCCTCCTAAAAGCTCTCGTTCAGCATTGGTGCCTGTCATAGCACATTTTCCTTATTTTGGGGAAATACAGAGTTTTATGTCTGACGTGCCTGAGTTGCCAAGAAAGTGATGTAAATATAAGCCATTTACATAGCCCGAAGGCAGATGATTTCTTCATTAAGGGCCCTTCTCCAGGGGAATGTAAGGAAAGTTGAGATGAATACAATAATGGTAGGACGTGAATGTGGCTGAATTAAAGGACATTGGATCCCAGTATAGAGGCTGCCTTTCAGGGATTAAATGGCCCTAAACTGTGGTGGCTTCATCCCCTTCCAGTGAGGGGCTGCTTCACTCTGAATGGAGCCTTTATGTGGGGGTTCAGTGCTGTTTAATGGCAGTGCAGTAGCCTCGCCCCATACACGAGTTATCTCAGCAGTCAGTCCTAAGAGTCCCAAACAATAAAATTGAGTAACAGTTTGCTAGCTTATTCAAGGGAAAAAAGCACCAAAAATGATTATTGGGAAACACATCATACTTAATCCTCTACTTGGGAGATTTATTTTCTTCTGCCTTTGTGTTCTATGGTGGTGGGAGATAGGGGGTGGTTTGTGGAGATTTGCTCCATTGCAGAGCTGGAGCTGCGTTGCACGCGTTGGGTTGCAAGTCTGGGCAGACACAGACCTTTTCTCAGCGTACCCTGAAGCTCATTCTTGTTGATCCTGCTTTACTGACCAGGCTAATGCATCTCCTTTTGTCTCAAGAAAAAAAAAAAAGGTATTGCAGGTAGCCTAGGATGCTTCTGTGTGGACCTGAGCATCCACTAGAATAAGCAAATGTCATGGCAAAGTTGCGTATCAGTGCAGTGTCCACTGTACTTATTTCAAGAAGAATGGAAGTACAAGAGAAAGCAGAAACAACTGTTAAAAAAAAAAAAAAGAGACAAAGTAGTAAAAGTGAGTTATACAAATCTTAGGGCACAGGAGGAATAAGGGTGGAAGAAAAAACTCTCTAAAGTACTCAGTGCAGAGAAAAACAACTGAAAAGGATGGTTTCATCCATCAGAGTAAACTTTCCCTATTGGCTCTGCCTGAGAGCTGCATCTGTTGTGGGAAAGAGCAGTAACTCATGTAAGAGGAGATCACCACCACAGTCAGCTTCTCATTTTTCACCAGTAAATCAACTTTGAAACTTATGCTTGTGGAAAAACTTGTCACAACTCATCACCCTAGACTATGAGGTGTGCTGTGACAGTGAGGGCTGCCTCTTGCAGTGGACAAATGGCAACATGCATTTTGCTGACTGAGACCTGTGCTCTGGGCTATGATGCAAAGCCCTTGGTTTCTCTTGTTATGTTTTGTGTTGTTGTCACTGCTGGTTTGACTTTTTGTGTTGTGGTGATTGGGTTGTTGGTTTTTTTTTAGCTAGTCCTGTAACTGCAGTCATGAGAGGCAGTGGCACAGATAGATCTTGTCTCCTGGTGTAGCATTTATGGCTTGTTACAAAGCAAGAGCAAAGCTTTAGCAGCTGGGGAGCATTTTTTTGCCTGCTGCAGCTTTTGCCTCATTTACCTGCAGCAGTGTGTCTCAGCACCCTCAGTGGGGTCTGGATCAAGCATAGAGGCTTCCCAGGAGAGCTAGAATCCTTCCTCCCTCTTCCAAAGACAGTGTATATAGCCAACGTGGTAAGGCAAGGCACCAGTTCTATCTTGGATCTGTGGGTGTGGCAGAGGGAGTTGCATAGGAAGCTCTGGAGAAGGTACTTTTGAGGTCTTTCATCCTCTGTGTGTGGATCAGCTAGTTCAGTGGCAGTGAGGGGTGACAGGCAGGCAATGCAGATAAAAGTAGCTTAGAGCATATGTTTGTTACCATTGAAGAGCTCTGTGAGGGAACAGGAGAAAATGGTTAATGCTAAATCTTTACCCAAGGCTCTCAGAAAATAATCTGGGGTAGCAGAGACCAAGACTGACTTTTGGTCTGTCTGCAGTGGGACCTGCCTGGGAGCATGCTTATGATCACATCAGTCTTTAAGGCCATGTCAATCAACTGGTATTCTGGGTAACAAAATCGGGTTTATATGGCCTGTCTCTGAAATAAAAAAATGCAGAGAAAATTAAGCATTTTTCTTACAGTGTTAACATATTCTTTTTGAGTATGTTTGTTGTTGTTTGTTTGGTTTTTAAATTAAATTGCCAAGTGCCTCTACAGTACAGAATTGATTTCTAATGCTGGATGCAAGAAACTAATCTCCTGAGCTTTGACTGCTAAGATTGGGTATGTTAGCCTTGAAGAAGCATTGCTGTCTGGTATGGAAGAGTCACTGAGTCAGTGTAAGATACTTAAATTATGATTTATTTATTTTTTTTTAGGATGACTATGGGCTCCATGTGCCAAATAGCAGTTGCTCAGTGTAGTGATTGGTGTGCCACCGTTTTTGGTTTCTTCAGTATAATGTTGGTGGCAGAGTTCAGAGCTATTCCTATTTTTAGAAAATGAACCTAATATTGCTTGGGCTTGTACAGTATTTATAGAGAATATTTCAGAACCATTTATTTTAAAAGAATAAAATTTTCAGAATTGTGATAAAATATCAAAAGCATTGTCAAGAGCAGTGAGGACATGAACTTTTAGATGTACAATATAAAGTTTTGCCAGTTAACATTGAGCATTAACACCATACTGATTCTGCTTGAAAAGGCTAAGATTTTTTTTAAGATAATTTTTTATTTTTCAAATTGTATTCAGCATCATCTCCAGTTACGAGGCTTGTGTTCACAGGAGGGTGGACTACATAACATGCTAATAATGTAAAATGAAGCTGTGTTCTGGACAGTATATTTTTGGTGTGTCTTGTTACTGCTGAACTAAGTTTTACTTTGATTCTGGTTTTCTGAATGTCCTCTTTCACTTCATAGTCTTTTTTTTTTTTTTTTTTCTCCCCCAAAGCTATTCAGTGTCAAAGATAAAATCTGAATTTAAGTGTTTAGTCACTGGATATCCATTCAGAATTTGGTGTGAATTGGCCTGTTCTATTAGATTGAAAAAAATTAGTGTGGTCTCTTAAAGAGAGTGTGCTAAGTGAACTTTGAGAGACTTTCTACTCAAAATTGAGGTTTTTTTATTTAAAAAATTTTTGGTTTAATTAAGTTTTAAACTTAAATTAGATAACATGTTCTTTACTTAAAATTATTGCTGATATTAGTGACAGAAATAATAACTTGTTTTAAAAGCATTTCTCTTAATTTTACTAGTTTTGTTGCAAGAGGCAAAGACAAATTAATGGAAGAAAGTGTATCTGAAAAAGATTGAAATTGGTGAAGAGGGATTGATCAGAAACTTTTTACTCTTGTGGCTTCTGTCAGTCTTTTTAAACTTTTCGAAAGCCTTTAAGTTATGGAATATTTAGCACAGAGGAGGCTATCTCCTTGAGTTCTTCACCCTCCAATTTAAGTGACTTAGTACAGTCTTATTAGAATTTTGCAGCAGAGAAAAATTGATGGGGGAGGGGATTGGTGTGTTGCAAGCCAAAGCAAAATGCTCTTATGGCCTCTTGCTTTCCATGGAAAATTTTTAAAAAACAAGGAACAAAAACCAAACCATCCATGCAACTGTTTTTCTTTTACCAGCACATATTTAAAGAAGAATCAGTTTGAAACAGACTTGCATATGTGAGTTGTATATTCTGTGGTAGCTATCAGTGGTAGCTATTACTGGTGTATGGTTTTTGTCCTTTCAATATAGATCTGTTTAATGGTCAGCACTAAAAGTATAGTGAATTTGAGTATTTTATCCTAAATAATAAATTATAATCTTGCAAAAGGCTGTATTTCCGTTAAATTTACCAAGATAATGTTTTAATTTGGTATGAGTAAACATTGCCCCAGTTATATGTGTTTGTTTGCAGCACTAATTTTTCCTTCATCTATTAGCCACTTGGTTTATGGTCTTACAAGAGAATGATAAAATATATCACTCTGTATAATTTGTAATTTGGGTTGAGGTTCACTTTATAGGCAAATACATTCCATCTTGCAAGTTTTGGAATAGCATATCATCAGTGAAAAAGGAAATAAAATGTTTGAGGTGCCATTTGCATATTAAGCCAATGGCCTGAAGGGATTTCATGCCTTTCTGGTTGTCTCTGTCATTTTGATGTTAGACTTGATGTAATTTTGCTAAAATACGTTTTGTTAAACATGAGATATCCAGAAAGTCTTGCATTAATTTGCTTTTATTTTTGCTCTTCAGACAGTACCCTGTTATAAACTAAAGTCACACATTCCTGAGTGTAAACTGATCATGTTCCCAATGGAAATTTCAGGAATACTTGTGGCTACTTTCAAAATGTGGAAATCTATTTATATTTTTTTCCACTTGTTTTTCTTCCTAGGTTTTGGCACTGATTGCATTCATCTGCATAGAGACCATTATGGAATGCTCCCCTTGTGAAGGCCTTTATTTCTTCGAGTTTGTGAGCTGCAGTGCATTGGTGGTTACTGGAGTTCTGTTGCTTATGTTCAGTCTAAATCTTCACACAAGAATACCACAGATCAACTGGAATCTTACTGTAAGTTCATACAAATCCTCCCTGTTAAAAATAACTGCAAATCTGTTTTTAAATTTGATCTTTGAATTCTACTTTCTACTGTTGTTTATGATTTTGTATAAGTGTTCTTTATGCTGAGTATACATTTTACTTTTATTTTGAATGCAAACAGCAGAATGAGCTTTGAAAAGTAGCAAGATGAAACTACTTTAAGTAGAACTCAAGTTGTTGGCTGGTAGATTGGAAGGAAAAACTTCCTGCTAATGCCAGCCATTGCTGTTTGTGATTGAAGTGGGTAAAAAATCAGTCTGTAGTTATTTAATTTGACAGTTACTTTATTTACAGTAGCCTGTTCTTGTAGGACTTTTTTTATTAGAACAGTCATGCTGAATATATTTTCTTATACAGATGAATGCAATAATTGAGTAGTAGTGTAAAAAAACCTCTGCTTTCTGTGAAAATCAGGTGTTGCGAATTGCTTATACAAACAACTGTTGAACATTGACTGGCAATGCTTAATATGTTCTCAAATGCAAGTTTTAGGAAGAGAACTGCTGGCAGTGCACATTCCTTTTGTACAGGTCTCTATTTCCATGCTGTATTAGGAGTTAAACTTCCAGATTGGGTTGCATAAACACAGGTCACAAAATCAACATGCTAAGTCACTCTAGCAAGAGATCTGTCAGCTTCAAGGAAAATATTTATATCAACTTCTTTGGACAGTACAGATCCATATGTGCCTGTGTTCTGGTTTAGTTTATAATAGCAATGTTGTAAGTACTGTTGGAGACCAGTCCCAGAGGTTTTCAGACTGTTGTGTGATTTATTTATTTTTTTAATTTGTTTTTAATGTAATTGATTAATGTTGCAATTTGCATATTTGCAGTAAATGACCTCTCTAAAATGAGGATGGAATGTGGAATTAGATGTGCCCTGGGGATGCATGATCTATTGAGGAGCTCTTGGGAATAGTTGGTAGAGAGATAAGTTGGTCTGAGAACAGTGAGGGTAGCTGTAGGTGGGGGAGATCTAGGTGGCTGGAATGTTACTGGGTTTTCTTGCCTTTTCTCCTTTTGTCTCCATTCAGTTGGTATTGTCATCACTTCTCTTCCTGGCAAGCTGAAAAGCAGCAGCTGTAGGGAGAAAGTAGTCTCTGTTTCTGTTGCCAGCTTGTTGCTTAATGAGCATCGCAACAGGCTAACAGCTGATAACAGCAATTGAAGACCATCTCTTTATGGTACATGGTTCTGTACATGCTAGTGGATGTGCAAGAGCATGTGAAGTGTGCCTGAGTGCATCAGTGTCACATAAAATGCGTGGTAGTTTTCCTGCTGTGGTTTGACCAAGACTTCTTTCCAGGTGACCGCAGAGTGGTATGCATGGTGTCCATGACAGCTCTCTGGAAGAGTCAGTGTAATGACTGCATACCTTTGGTCCTGTGTGCCTGTCCCTTCTGTCACTGAGCCCTATGTCACTCTTACTGCCTACCCAGACACTTCAACAAGATGTTGAATGTGCAGAAGTACAGAAGCCTAAATGCAGCTCTCTGCCTCCCTCACCACCAAAAACAATGCAGTGCAACTGCTAGGTCGTTCCAGCCACTGTGATTTAATGCAGTATTTGAGTGACAAAAATTGCCACTTTGCAGTGTTACTTGTCTCTGCATATTGCTCTATTAGAGAGATATAGAGAAAAGAGGGGTTAAAAATCCACCCATTTGTGATGTGGGTTTATTTTTTCTATGGTGGTTTTGTTTGTTTTTTGTTTTCTACAGCAATTTTCACACTCTGAACCCTCTACCTAAACAGCATGGAGCAGCATGACATGATCAGCATTCAACATGAAGGACACATGGAATACACTGAAAATGCTTTTGTTTTAGTTCTTCTTTCCAGATCAACAGAGACAGAAGTAAATTGTCATGATCTAGCAAGGCTCATTTCTTCAGTTTTGTACTGAAGATGAAATGCTTCTCCCATCATTATGCCAAAGATCTCTTAACAGAAGTGAGAACAGGAAGCTTGTGACCTCCATTAACTGTTGAGGCCTGGTATTGATTAATGATTTTAACAGTCATTAGACTGGTAGAACTGTGAGAGCAATGTAGGAGTATCTTTATTATTCAAATAGCTGTGTCTGCTGTGGGATGGATCAAAGGCCGCTGTTAAAAATCTCACCTATGGGAGATTACTTTGGCAAAATTAGTAGGAAAATTAAGAATGTAGAGTTGTGGCTGAATGGTTTGGGTTTTTTTACTTATTTTGGCATTTTAATCTTTACATTTCAGATGTATAATTGTACATTATTTGCCTCTTTCAGTATTTAGTACTTTTCTGTGATTTGGTGGTTATTTTGATCGTTTTGCATCCTCTGTGTAGGATACAGTTATCATGGGAGCTGCTTTCTGAGCTACAGATTTTCACATTCCTGAATGCTGTTGGGAGAAAGTCACTCCTGCTTATGTTTAAATTCATGAATACATGTGAGTTAAAAAATATGGATAACTTTATAATGGTTGTTTTCCCACATGAAAAAAAAATTGTCTCCAATTTTGCTTTTAGAGGCTGTATGTGAAGAAGCTGTTACACTGCTTGAAAGGATGTAATAATCTCAAATTTAGGAAGAAGTTCCTGAAACACAGTGCTTGAAGAAACTTCCTAGGAACCACTTGAAACTGATTGCTTTCAAATGATCCTACATATTAGAAAGTGCCAGGCCATCAACTGCTATTGCCCAACACAGTATGGTTTCCTAAAGGAAATTTCACTAAAATTAATCTTTATTTATAATGTGCTCTGGATATTGTCAGATGCCCACTGTCCCTGGTTGGAATGAAAATGTGGAGGGGTATATACTAGCATCTAACAGATCTGCAGATTTACGATGTTTTTTTGGTAACATATAATTTTGGCCATTTGGGAAAAAGAGCTTTGTTTTGATCTTAATTAGAGACTTGCAAACCATTTAGACATTTTCCTGAGGTAAACATGCAAGAAGCATGGATATGGTGAGGCCAGAAAAAAAGCCTTGCTTGGGTATGTTGGAAAGAGACAGGTCTCTTACAGTGAGATGAAAGAACAGTCACTTGTCTGTGTTGTGCAGCACTATCAATATTGTGCAAAAATGTGAATGCTGGGAAACCTGTCAGAGGAAATTTCCATTTCCTTTATGCTTTACAGCTCAAAGGGACCCTATTCTGCAAGGAGACTAGCAAGTGACATAGGGGAATAAATAGCAAACCACAGCAGAGATTCCTGCTTAAGTGGTGAGTTGCTGCTTTGAAGTGTTTGGGGTTTGATTTTGTTGAATTTCCACACCCCACCCCCACCCCCCCACCCCCAGTTAACTAAGAACTGAATGTTTGCTCTAATTTTGTGTTTGGCTAAATCATAGGGGGGGGTTAGTGTTGTTGTTGTTTTTGTTGTTATTATTAATTATTTGAATCTCTTGTGATCTGCAGGGAGAGCTTAAGATCTTGCAGCTAAACTGCCTGCATGACATGGCCCTCTAGAAATAGGGACGAGGTAGGAAAGTTAACAGAAGTGTTTGAAGTTACTGCACTGATGAATTTGCATGTGTTTTGTCAGGCTTTCTAACAATTACTGTCACTGCAGAGTGGATCTTAGGCTGTAGTGCCTTTTTGTAAGGGCTGACAACTGAAATGACCTGAAGACAGGGAGAAGTGATGGCAAACAGCTGATAGTACTGGAATTTGGCAGTGTCTCTTGGATGAGAGTTTGTGTGATGAGAGAAATCCAAGTCATTACAGATGTAAATCATTGCATAATCAGCTGGTAGAATGGACTATTTATATCTGTGTGTAAGGAAAAAAGCCTTCCAGTAGATTTTGACCATTGATTAATAATAATAATAATAAAACAAAAACGCAAAAAAAACCCAACAAATGTGCACTGTAGCTCTGGTAGTGTATTTTGTGTGTGTTATGCTGAATGCAGAGTTAATTTTTCATCCTCGAGCAGCTTCAAAGATGAGGCTCAGAACTGAACTCAGCATAAATTTATTAGCATTCTGCCAGGCTTGTTAGCCTGGAATTGGTCCCTGGGAAGCACCGCTACAGGGCGGAAACATGAGAAGTCAGGTGTGTTTCTTCTGAGAGACACAGATCAGTGGGGGTATTTTCTCTTGCCTGAAAACTTAGTTCATCTTTGCAGGGTTGTTTCTTTTTTCAGTGGCTGCAGTGATGAAGCTTTCTATTCAAGAAACCTGAAGGAAAATAAGAAGCTGCCTTATGCCAGCCTTGGCTCTGAAGAGTGTAATCACTAATCTATAATTCAGAGTCCTTCACAGGGCAATCTTGACTTTTTTTATTTTAATTTTTTGTTTTGAAAAAAAATATTTATTTTCTTTGGTGTGCTTAGCCAATTAAGTAACTCATTCTTCACTTTTAAGTTTACTGATGTTAAAATAGTAATATCTATTAAGGAGTATTGAGTATTTTATGAACTTAATTAAAAAGTCAGAATGAATTTCTTCTTGGTTAGTGCTCTTCATGGACTGTTCTCATTTAATGCAGCATTGTGTAAATGATGCATTATTCTGTAAGAAACACAAATATACCTTTTAAGTATAAGAAACATGGCATGGTTTAGTAGTTATTGCCAGGAAGATCTGTAGCTTTGTGGCACCTGCTGGCCCTGTCTGTATGCAGGAGTGCTTATTGGAAAAAAACTTGTAGGAAAAGCAGTAAGGAATAGCTAAGAAGAAACTGAGAGGGAAATAGGCAGGTGGTCTTCAAGAAACCAAAAAGAAATGGGGATGTACAAGCATTCGATCAGAAACATGTTCTGTCACTTACAGCACAGTTAATACATCTAAGAGATTCCAACTCAAAAACAGAAGTAAGAATAAAACCATGGAAATCTTGGTTTTGAAGCCACTTCTTCCATTACTTCAATTTCTTCAAATTCTTGTCTCTCACCATTCAGAGAACTAACTGTGGTTTTTTGAAAGTCACTTATATTAATTCCTGTCTTTTTACATACTTTGCTTGAGATGCTGGAAATAGAATTAATTTCCAGCAAATTCCAGGCAGCTGGGACCAGGTAGAATCATGTGGACCTGCAGATGAATGCTGGAGACCTTTGGGGGCTGGTGTGTGTGCCATGGGACTCACGTGGACCTTCAGCCCTGTGTGTGGGTCACTCAGCTCCATGCTGTGAGATGGGCAGTGCCTGTGCACAGAGTGAATCCAGCCCTCTGGGTCACTAATACATCTCTGAAACCATTGGTCATGGACTGTTGTATTTGGGGGGAAGCAATGCCTGTGTGAATCTTGGAGTAGCAGAATCTAGTGTTTGCATAACCCATACCTGGTATGTTTGTAAACTTCAAATTGATACTTCAATTAATAGAAACAAGGGAAAAAGGTCCCCAAAATACCAATAACCACACTCCCTCTGCCTTCCTCTGCCAACTGAAAAACAAACCACCAAAACTGAAACAGAGCTAAAAGGTAATGTTACTTTGAACTACTGTGGAAATAATCTGGAAAGCAGCAGGCCACTAACTTCTGTCACCTTTTGTGACAAAGTCAAGCTGTTGAAATGTGCAGGCATCTTTCCCAGATTGCATTTATTTGGCTACTTTAAACTCCATCTAAATGTAAACACATGGATTTCAGAAAGCAAATGACAAAAACAACCACCAGTTTAAATGTGGTATTTTTGTTCATACAAATGACAATTGCAGTATGGCACTTTTCAATAGTACCTGGTCATTTGTACAGTCTCTTAACTTCTCTGTGAAATAGGGGATAGAAAGGCAGAGCGTGTATTCTGGTTGTCTTTTAAAAGTTTTTGCATTGTGATGTCATGAAGAGTGATGGATAAAGGCATGTGGGTATTACTGACACCTCTGAGCATCACAGCTAACTTCTGGTAATGTACCAAACTGGAGGACTAAACAGAAGCTTTCAAAGCTGATATGCCTTGGAGTTTTCTGTTAACAGAACTCTCATTCATAGTACCAGTTCAGGTTTTCCATCCTCATGAATCCAGGAACCATACCTTCACAGACCCTGAAAAATGGAAGACTGTAGGATATTGTGCACTTCTCTAGTTTTCCATCTTTACAGCAGCAGCAACAGAAGAAAAGCCTCATCCCTTTTAGTGTAAAGTGCTATGTTGGCATAAACCCATCTTCATCTGCAAGCTAAGATTCCTCCTCTGCTTCATGCTCCTTCTGAGTGGGACAGATAGCTGGTGAGCTGGTGATGGCAGTAGCAAATATATGTTGTTGAATACTTTCCTTTGGACTAGTAGGATTATTGGTGACTAAATAGAAGGACTTGAAAATAAGTAGTGAGTAACCAGAAGTCAGTCTTTGATTTTAAATCATTTTGTAAATGAGGAGAGCAGCAGCAGTCTAGAGAGGATTTGATTCAGCTCATAGCTTTTATTCTGTTATGGATGGCAGCTTTGTACAGCATACTGTCTCATGAGGTTGCTGTAATTTCAGAAGAAATTCTTCCATCTCTGTGATGTGGTTTTTACTTTGTCTATAAATATAATAGCAAAAACTTCAACTACATCATGGCCAGATTTGAAACATCTCATATTTTTTCAATTAGTTTATTCTTTTTGTCACAATTATTTGTTTTCTCTAACGTGGAAAAAAAGCTACATTATTTTAGGGAGTGTCGTTTACTACTTGAATTTTTGCTATAATTCTCTTTTGTTTCTACTCTGTCTAGTACAAAGCCATTGTATTTTTCCTTTTCTTATCTTTCTGCTGTAAGTAGTAAGAACCAAATTTTGGATTAAAAATCTCAGTTTATATAAGAATGTGAATCAAATATTAATTACATTAAAATATTTTGATCTAAACAGGGAAAATGGAATTGCAGAAATGAATAAATTGGAGCCTCAAGATAGAATAAATTCTTCAGATTTGAATTGTTGGATTCTTTGTAAGGAAAAATTATTTTACAAAAAGTACAAGGAAATCAAACACTAGTAAAAATGACTATGTTTCTCATATACTAATGTCTTTGGTTTCCTGGAAAAATGATGACAGAGGCACTGGCAGCCCAATTTCAGCAGTATTTCAGATTTTGCAATATCTAAAACTTCTTGTAAGAAGTCTTAAAGTCAGTTTGTAGCATGGAGATATATGATGCTGTCTGTCATGTTGCAGATAGGTCTTTCTGTCTACTTCTATTATTCCCCTGTGGCAGGATAGTCAAGATGACAGATTTGAAAAGTCAGAGAGCAGCAGGGTTAAATAATGTTCACATGACCCTTTAAATCATAGAGCACTGTGTGTCATTCACCTAGTCCTTAGGCAAGCACTAAGGAAGTACAAATTGTGTCTGAAAAAATAATCTGAATTATAAGTGACAAGGAGGAATATTAAGCGCACCCTTGGTTGTTTGCTCTGGTGAATAGCTCCCTTACAAAACACTTCATTTTGCATATTAATTTTGTCTTAATTTTGCAGCTGTTAATTTTGTTATACTGTTAATTTTGTTGTGCTTTACTATGCTGAACTTTTCAAATAATAAAAATATACTAGATATTTTAACACTGATATCTTCATGTACACAGCTCAATTTTTTTAATATTCAAAGCAGTTTAGGTTCTTTGATTCATACTGTGAGAAATTTTCTCCCTTCTTTTAAATAACTTCTGTGGCTCTTCTCTGTACCCTGTCCAATTTTTCAACATACTTTAAAAAATGTGGATCCCGGAACAGGATGCATCGTCCCAGTGCCCCTTGCAAAGGTAAGATGAACCACTTTACAGCTCTTGTGTTCATATGTCCAAAGGAATGGGAATGTATAAGTGCTCTTCTATCTATCTATCTATCTATCTATCTATCTATCTATCTATCTATCTAGTCATGGCTTCCCATCTTGAGATGCTGACCTACCTACTCTTAAGTTCTTCAGAGTTACTTGTTCTAGGATTTTATCTCCAGGTCTACTCTTTAGGTGGTAAATATACTCTGGTAGTAGAATACACAGCCTGACCTTGGGTTGGACTTACATTTTTTTTTTTGAGTGCATAGCTTCCCTCTCTTCAGTATTTAGTTTCAGCATTCCTGGTAACATATATATGTTAACTCTGAAGATTTGATGAACACGTTGAATATTGTTGGTTCTGGTATCTGTTGTCATATATAGTGAGACTTCCATTCTAGAGAGAAAAGGTTTGTGTAGATGGGAACCACAACTCTCTTTGGCAACCTCAGTAGTACAGTTAGAGCTGTTAAACTTGAAGGTGGAAGGGAGGATACTTGGAGAAGTTGTGAAATGCCATTTATTTTCTAATATCTCAATTATCTTTGCAAAGTAACAAGTTACATAATAAAAGCTGCAAGAACTACTTGATAAAATTACAGTTTTGTCATCTGGTAGATATGGTATATATGCATATTACACTTCTATTTCAGTAAGCTTGAACAGTATAGAAAGAATCTGCCTAATTATACACTGGCAGGTGGAAAGATGATAGGAGTTTGAGATCTACAATTCCTTTTTTTCCTTATTATTTAGCAAAAGACAGTTTGGGTCTTCCTGGGCTCATGAAATCTGAACATGTGGTTGGAAATAGCAATAAGCAATGGAAGATTCCCAGATGTCTTGGGAAAGTCCTGCTTTTAGATGGGGATCAGACCACAGTGATACATCATACAGTTGATCCCAAGTTGCACTAAATGTTGATGGCCAGCTGTCAGTCAGTGCCATCAAAATAGGTAGTCTGCCCTGTAAACAGCTATTTCCAAAGGCATTCTCCAGTCATGGCTAGAAAAACAGATGTTTTGGGGGTGGCTGGATGACTGTGGTCTTTTCAAAGTCTTTGTGCTATGTAATTGGAACATAGTCATGAGATTCATACCCAGGGAGTAAGTTTAGAATTTTATCTTCAGTTTTTCTAAGTTTATTTTTTTGCAGCACTTCAGAAGATGCACTTTGTGGGGGGGAGGGTAAAAAATTCTGCTTGTAATAAGTGCAGGAGCAGGGAGTGTGCCTGGATGTGAAAGAGGAGGGTGAAGCAGAACAGCTTTGTCCTTGAATTCTAATTAAAGAGTGGTGATGTTTGTTTGGTTTTGGCTTGTTGGGTTTTTTTTTTAATGATAGGACTTAGCATGTTCATATTTGTGGTTTGTTTTTCTTCCTTTAACTCAAAACTGTAAGCTGCATAGCAAACTTGTATACAGGTTTTCTTTCCATCCCTTTTGATTATGATAGTATTTACCTCTCACTGTTCTAATGTTCCTTAAGGATATTTGTGCTCAACTGGCATTCCCAGATACCTCCACACCTCTCCTTGCTTCCTGACTTCACTTCTTCATTCAGTTACAATAATCTGTTCTTTTCTACACCTCTAGGGTACATACAGTGCAGCATATTTACATCATATGTTCTAAAAAACTCTAAAAGAAACCCCAACTAACACACTCAATAGCTCGTCCGTAATGAATTTTTTACTTTGTCTCTAATGTTAAAGTCCCGTCTTGAATTTCTTTTTCCTTGAGTCAGGTAGTCTTGTATCAATACAATTTTTCTTGTGCTAATAGCCACCATTCAGAATTCTTCTATTCCAGTAATATGATGACCACTCTGCTTTATGTGAGACATGGCAACATAATGTGGTGCTTAGGGATATGGTTCAGGGGGTAGCCTTGGTAGTGTTAGGTTGATGATTGGTACTAGATGATTGTACAGGTCTTTTCTGATCTAGTGATTTCTATCTATAGTCATCTGAACACTGAGTGATGTATGCAGCATTTATATAAATTAATTGCAAGTTGCCTGTTGTTTTATTGAACTTGGAGCAAAGCCAGAGTTTTTCCCGAATGTTAGGTGCCCCGGGCTATTGCTGTGAATATATTCTAAAGTGTCTACTTGAAACATCCATTTTATGCAACAAATATGTAAAAATCTGTGTATTTTCACAATACAGGGCGGAGTTATTAATGGAAATGGCATAGGACATGCAGTTTCCTATGAAGGTCTCAAAAGAATTTGTAGAAAAAATTGTAACTTACCTGGGCAGTGCATGGAGCACTGTTTGCTATTCAGGTTATGTCAGCATCAGCTGAGGTACAACAGCTTTACTTATGTTTTATGCTGACTGTACTGCTGACAGATCCAGTAGAAATTGAGGTAATGTCCAGAATCTGCACTGAGGCTTTATGTTGACATGCTGTTTGACTTAGTTCACAGACTGATGTGCATACACGTGCTGTGTTTCCTGTGTAATAATCTTTGCTGCCTTTTGTGAAAGTGATAAATTGCATAGAAAGTGGGAAAATATTACTATAGTTGTTGTTCTAATCTTCTGTCTTTATTACTTCTAATAAAAGCAAGCAAGGAATCATTGTTTAATAATGCTAATGAATTTGTTTTTTTAGGATCTGGTCAACACTGGACTCAGCACTTTCTTCTTTTTCATTGCCTCTGTAGTACTTGCTGCTTTAAACCATAAAACTGGAGCAGAAATTGCTGCTGTGGTAAGAATTTGAACTTCTTTATATATGACTCTTCTATTAAAACAAAGAAAAACTTCTCGTGTTAATTGAATATTCCTGTTGCCTTTGCTATCACAATTCATTTCTGATTTTGCAGTTGGGTATAAGGTCATTATGATTTAAAAAGTATTGACATCCTTTTAGTTGTTTGTCTTAAGGCTCGATGCAAGAACAAACAGAACAATGACTTGTGGAGAACACTAAGAATTGAACTTGCCTTGTCTCTTTCTCTATAGCTAGCTTAGATGCTGCTGCTCTATATTGCAAGCCTATGGAAAACAGAGAGCAGAAAATTCACAAGTAGTACGAGCTGCTAACACGTGATTATCTGCCACTTCTTGCTTTGCTGCTTCTTGATCACTATAGTAGTACTTCAAGATTTCCTATCTTGAATTGTTAGGTCAAGTGAATTAATTTTGTACTTGAGTTGGCATCCTCTTCTTTTTTCCTTCTTCTTTTTTTTTTTTTTTCCCCCCCCATCCTTTTCCTTTCAAACAAGTATATAGGAAGAACTGTCACTTAGCTCCTTCTCCAGGCTGATGGTCTGGACTGGTCATGTATTCTGTTGTCACTTGTGCACCATTGTGTACACCCTGAGGAATGGACTGTTGAATGAACAGCTGTTTTCTTCTTTACAAGAGGTTCTTCCACTGAAGTTGTATTGCAGAGTTTGTCATGTTTGTAGAAAGAGAACTGTGTTTGCTGCGATCATTGATCTTAGTCGCTTCTGCAGATCTCTAGTTCACTGGAGAAGAAAAACACCAATTTTACAGGCCGTGATGATTTACAGTGCAGATAAAGTAGAAAACTAAACGTCGGAGCGATTTGTTATGAAACTGCTATTGTGCTTGTTTTCAGAATTAATCTTTGATGATTCTTTCTACTTCTTGTAGATATTTGGTTTCTTGGCAATGGCAGTGTATGCTGGGAACACATATTTAGCTGTTAGAAAGTGGCGCATGAACAGCAGACAACAGAACAGCCGCCAGACCAGCGATTACATCCGTGCTCGGACTGAGTCCAGAGAAGTAGATCATCGCCCTGAGATTCAGCGTCTGGATGCATGAAAGTGACATTCACATGGGACTGCAAAGGAGTGATTAACTTCCTCGTGGAATCAAGGGGTTTTTTCTTTATTTAAGGAAGAAAAGGAAGACTTGGTGGTGGCAAAGAATTCCCAGCCCTGCATCTCTGCAGAGGTGCATTGAGTCAGAAGCTCTTGTCAAGAAGGCAGTAAATGTTGGTCATTCAAAAAAGCAAGATTGGTTTAAGATGTTCACATAT